>CAJINV010000005.1:3367252-3467715 GCA_905178155.1 Amoebophrya sp. A120
GTGTAGGTTGGTTTCATTGTACGGAACATAAGCGCTCGCGCCGCGGACGCGGCGTTGCACGCCCTAGCGGGCCGTTTATTCGTGGGCATTGTGGGTGCCCAGTTCGGTCATGGATCTGTAGTCAGGGCGCTCTTGCCAGCCGTGGGGCCATGCGCGCTCTGATGTGAGGGGGAGCACCGCTGCGCACAGTCTCCCCATCTGCGTGATCCGGTCGCCGATTCCTGTGGGTTGATGTGTAGGGCCGGTGTCCCGGACGTACTGTCTCCAGCTTTCCAGCGCCTCGCATTCTTCGAGTATGTGGCCCGGTGTCAACGGGGTCCCGCAGTAGTCGCAGTGCAACTCGTTACCGAAGGATCTACTCTGACTTCCACTGACCGTGGACAACCAGAGGCGTTGAACCAGCCTCGCGCCACGGAGATATTTGGTGACGCCCCAGACGAAGTCGCGCGACCAGTGTCTGGCCGCCCAGTCTCGCCCACTGATGCTCCTGGTTAGCCCCAGGGACAGGATCCCCACCTCTTCTTGTGCTTCTATTTCCCGCAATAGGAGCTGCTTCACCGCTGCGTGGGTGACGGGGAGGGACGGGAGTTCCCGCATGTCCACTATCCGGGCAGCAGGGGCCACGAGCCCCAGCAACGTATCTATGAACTCGTTGCCCGCGACGCCCGTATGGGCGTATACGTGGGTGACGAGTGCTTCGGCTGCGGGGATGCGGTCCAGGGCGGTGAGGACCGTGCACAGTTGGGGTTCGAGCCGGTTTCCACTCGCCGCCGCGGTCATCCACCCCCTGCAGTCCCCAACCAGTCTCGCACGGGTGGCGTGGACGCCCGCCAACTGCTGTGCCCCTACCTGGGCTCCCCCTGTTTCCCCGGGGTACGCGGACGGCCCGATGCCATACAGATGTATTTCCACCGCCTGTAGAGCGTTTTGCGCGAATAGAACCGAGCCCCCGAGGATGCGGCCGTGCCTGCGGCGGTCCCCATCTATGACCGCCCCCACGAGGGAACCATCACAGAAGGACACAGCTGCCCCCTGTTCAAGCTCTTGGCGGAAGCGGTCGTTCTGCCAGGCCGCGTCCGGTTGGGTCGCGTCCTCATCGAACGGCGCCGCCCAGCGCTCGTTCGCAGGCGCTGTGTTTGCATCCCTTGTCGGGTAGCTCTCGCCCGGGTTGATTTCCCACCTGATCTCTCGGGAGAGGCGAGGTCGCGGGCTGTAGGCTTCGCGGTGGGCGTTGCTCACGCCGATGGCTTCCAAAACCCGGTGGGCTTGGTCACCCGCGCGTCTCCCGGCCCAGGTGGCGCGCTGGGTTTCGCGCAAGTCGATAGCGTTGTATTCCCACAGGGGGCGCCCTTCCACCCGGGTTGCACGGGTGCCGGTGTGGATCACATACCGCAGTACGAAGTTGCCACCTAGTGTTTGTGGCAGGCTGGGGAAGCGGCTGAGCGCCTCGACAACGTCTGCTCGGGATGGCAGGGTGTTGCACCGCCATGGCGCGGACCCACGCGCCCCCGGCGCGCCTGCTTCTGCTGCGATGCCACTTTGTAATGCCGTGGTGGCCGGGAGTGCTTGGCCTTCGCGCGCGAACCTATCGAACCAGAGCGCCACCTCGATGGTTGCCAGGGTGTGCGCGTTGAACAGGCACGCGGAGGCCAGGAGGACTTCTATCCGGGTGTGTTGTAGGGCCCCCGTGATGAGTCGCGCGCCCTTATGTAGGATGCGCGTGTCAAGCCGCTTCATCGCCTGCTCGGGGAGGTAGGGCCCCAGCACCGAGAGTGTGAACCGAACGAGGGAACCCACAAGCCCGAGGTATAGTGCGCGCAGAGTCACGGTGTCAGCTTTGTGCCGGTACCTCCTTATGAGTGCGAGGCGCTTGGTGCTCTTGTCCACCAGTTTGTCGCAGTGGTCAGCGAAGCACCCGTCCTCGTCAAAATGGATGCCGAGGAGGCGCCCTTGGGTGACCTGGCGGTAGGGTAGCGGGGGGAAGCGGCGCTCCGCCCCCGGTTCTGGTTGGCCTTCTGCTTCGGCGCCCGCGTCATCGACGTACTCGTCTGTAAGTACGTCGAAACAGAAGCGCGCGCGTACTGTCTTGCGGTGGAGCTCTTTGGAGCGGCGGTAGAGCGTTTCACCCGGGTTAAGTGGGCGGAATGCCAGTGCCCATGACTTCCCGACCTCTACTTCTGCCCCGTTTTGGTTTGCCCACTCTGTGACGACCTCATGGAAGACATGCGCGGTGGCCGCCGCTGCCTCTTCCGTCGCTGCGCGAATGAGGCAGCTTGTGTCGTCCGCATACATCCCCGGAAGTGCTCCACGTGGGTTGAGGGCGTGGCGGAGTTTCCGGGCAAGCGGGATCGTGAACACAAGCCAGAGGAAGGGCGAGAGGACTCCCCCTTGGGGAAGTCCTCCCGCTATGGGAAACGGGGCCCCGAGGTGTCCGTCTACCCTCACACGGATGGTTCTCCCTGCGAGCCACTGTCGAATCCAGTCGACCAACCAGGGTGGGCAACCTTCCTCCTTGAGGATTTGCAGGAGGCGCGCGTGTGGGACTCTGTCATAGGCCTGGGCGATGTCGATGCTCAACAGGAGCACCACCTCCTCTGCAGAGAGGCCCTCCGCGATGCCGTCGCAAATCGCGGCCAGTAACGATTGCACGGAGCGCCCCGGTGCAAAGCCACACTGCAAATCGACGGGCGTAATGAATTCCATCAGCCGTCGAAGAACTACCGCTTCGGCTAATTTCAGGAGGCTCGACGATAGTGCAATTGGCCTGTACGAGTCCGGCGCTGTTGGCACTTTTCCTCCTTTCAACAGTGGGCACACGATGATCTGTCTCAGGCCTTCCGGGACCGCCGGTTGGCGATCACAGATGCTGAGGGAGACGAACTTGTGCAGCGCCTCCAGGGGCAGGCGGCGGAGGATTTCGACGGTCAGGCCGTCAGCGCCCGGGGCGCGGTTCAGGGACAGTGCCCGGAGGGCCGTGCTGACCTCTTCCTGCGACACGGCAGGCGCGGGGCTGGCGTCCCGGAAGTCGGCCGCGGTCCGGCGCGTGTTTGGGTCGCGGTTGCGCATCCTGTGCGCGTAAACTTTTCCGAAGAGCGTGGCCCGGCGCCGGGCAGACTCGACCCAGCGCCCGTTTTCTTCGTCCCACAGCCGTGAGGTTGGGGGTGTCGGCGCCCCCCCTCGGTCCGGGTCGATGCTGAACAGCAGACGCCACCACCCGACGTCGCTGGTGTTCCACCGGGGTGCCCCGGCCGCCTGGTTAGGTGCTACCTGTTTGTAGGCGCCCTGTTCGCTCGCGGCCTGCTCGACTGCTCCCTGGATGGCCGCAACGGCTTCCGCGGCCGTGCCCCACTCCGAAGGAGCCAGGCTCAGCTCGCTGAGGTCGAGGCTGTCGAGGTCCAACATGCGCGCCCATGTGGCCTGCCGCGGAGCGGCCCAGGTGAGGTGCTCGACCTTGAGGCTGTGGTGGTTGCTCGCGCTTTTTCGCACCACTTTCGCCTGGGGCCAGTCGGCTGCTTCCTCGACCCAGTATGGCAGGCTTTGCCCGGGGCTGTTCGCCACCTCATCGGCAGCCGGCCAACTTATCCAGTACATGCGGTCGGGGCATGTACCGGCCGCGGGGTACGTCGCCCGGCGGGTGGAGTTGAGCCGCTGGAGTGTGAACTCGCCGGCATCGAGCTGCTCTATCCCACCGATGTTGTCCCCGTACAGGAGCGCGCCGACGACCCCCGGCGTGGCCTTGAAGAAGGCGCGAACCCTGGCCCAGCTCGAGAGCAGTGATTCGGCTGGGGTTGCGTACCAGGCCGCAGTCAGGGTGGGCACTGATAGCTCAACCGCTTCACCTGGGTCGGTGGCTGAGGTAGGCAGGAACACGATGCCCGCCGCGATCTCTTGGCGGGGGCCAAGCGCGGGCGCTTGCAGTGGCCGCGCCGGGATCGAGTGGTGGACTGTTATCATGGCCCCGCCGGCCCGGTTCGGCGCTTCGGGTGTTGTTGGTCTGTCGGTGCGCGCGAGCACCGGTAGTCTGGCGGGCAGGGGATTCGGGTCCTCTGGCGCCAGGTGGGTTTCTACGTAGAAGTTGACGCCGTGGCGCTCCCCTCCCGGTAGGCTCCGCGGGTATTTCTGCTGAACCCGCGCGAGCCCATCAACGTTGGCGCGTCGCCAAGCGGCGCGGCAAGATGTCACTAATCCCAAGCCCCTGGGCGGGAGGGGTTCCCGGGGTGCCCTGTTGCCGTGGCAGCGGGGTGGTGGCCCGACGCCGGGGCGTACCGGTCCACGCCAGTGCGCCCGCCGGGTGCGGGGCCCGCCTTCCGAGACAGGGCGGCGCGCATGCTTGCGGTGCGCGCGGCGTTGTTTGCCATGGCCGTGGCGTGGGCCATGGTCGTCCGCCGCCGAGCCCGGCGGCGGCGCGCTAAATCCCTACCCGGCCCCGTCCTACCGACCGGCTTCTGTCGCTTGATCCGCGCATGCTATGGCGCTGGGGCGATTTTCGGGGACTAACTCCGCCGGTGCTATGGGCCCGATTTGCCTGTTTCCAGGTCAGGAAAAATGGCCAGACGCTAGTTTTAGCCCGGCGGGATTGAGACCTCTTCGACCGGTTTTGGGCTCGGGGCCGCCGTCCGCCCGGGGGAAGAAGCGGCCCCCACCGTAACCCCGAACGCGGGAGGCAGGCTCGTTGCCCGAATCGTGGGCCTTGTGGGTGGGCTCTGGCCGGTCAGTCCCACGTCTGCGTGGTCCGGGAGGGTGGGTGGGTGGGAGGGTGGGTGGGGTTTGGGGTGTTGACATCTTGCTGTACTGTCGAATCGATACCCATCCTTCTAGTCAGATCTGGGTTGGCACCATGGTGCCCGCCCCAACTTCAGTTCTGGCGTTGTCTGCTGGAGCGCTAGTGGAATCTGCATTGCCACCGGCCTTCGCAGGTGGGGTTTGCTCTTCGCTGTCACTCAGAAGCAGTATGTTCTCGACCCGAGGGCCTCGCGCCTTGGCGACGTGCGCCTGCTGCTGTCCGGCCGGCGCCTGCGGCGCCGGACGCGCCGCCGGTTTGGCAGCGGCCTTTCCCGGGGCGTCCTGGCTGTTCTGCTGCGACGAGCGGCCGCCGCGTTTCGGCACCGCGTGATACTTGGCAGGGGGGCCACCTCCTGGTGGGCCCGCCTCGCCCGGATCGTACCGTGCCGGTTTGAGGCTACCCGGGCCGGCGAGAACGCCGTAATTTTCCCCATTCACCACTACTTGCACGGCCGGATGCCCCGCGGCCGGGGCGGAGTGGCAGGCGTTGTAATGCGCGGCTATATGGGTTAAAAATTGGGACGGAAACCTGTTATTGACCTCCTTGCCGCATTCGCATTTTAATCGGGGGCGGGTGGAATCAATACAGTCGTATCCTTGGCGGGTGGGGTGCCATTCCCGCGCCGGGAGGGGAAAAATTTCGGGGCGGGGAGTGGTCTTCAGGTGCAGGGTTGCGGTAGCGGTTCCCGGCTTTGCCGATTTCCGATACGGCATTTGGTGCGACCTCAACAACTCTCTCTCGACCGCTTGGCAAGCTTCGGCCGTCTGGAAGACCGGGCGGAGGTCACCCGGTCCAGTGGCGTATTCCTCTTGGATCTGAGCCCCCGTGCGCATGAGCTTAATCGCGCTGCCAAGGCTCAATACGCCGAAGAAATCGTCTGCCAGGCGGAGAATCGCCGTGTGGCTTTCCCCGGGGCCCTGCGGGCTGAAAATGAAGCCAAGATGGTCTTGGCTCCGTTTCACGAGTCGGTGATCGGGGAGGGGCGTGTTGGCAATGTAGGCGCCAAATTGCGGCCCGATGTCCATCAGCTCCTCCACCGAAACGACATCTTGCTCCGCCTTCGACCGGAGATGTTCCGTCCGCTCATCTCCCAGTTGGAGGATGTTTGCAAGGACATCTATTTGGCAGCTCCGATAGTGAGTAAGGTTGGCCGCTTTTTGGCTGGCCCGTAGCAGGCTTCTGCCCGTTGCGTCCAGCTGTCGGCCGCTTCCCGGGACCGGGGCGCCCGGGTCTCCGGGGTCGGGCCCTTTCCCTTTCTTTCCCGGGCCCTTGGTTTTGCCGCGGCCCTTCTGCGCGGTGTTATCCGGGGGGAAGTACTGGCCCCCAAGGGGGTCGGCGTCGCGCGCTGCGGGCGCGCCTTCCCTGTTGCTGTCCGCCTCTGCGTGGGCCCGTCGCGAGGTTTCCCGCCGCGACTTCTCCACCCCGGCGCGATGCTTCTGCAGGCAATCCTTGACCATGTTGCCGGAAGCAACGGCGCCGAACTTTTCCCGCAGCTGCGTCCGGATCTCCGCGATGGAGCCCCGCACCCGTTCCGGGGCGCCCTCCTCGTGCGGCAGCTGCTGAAGGCAGGCCAGGACCATGCTCCGCAGCTTGTCCCGCGCGCGCGGGTCCAGCTCTGCCACCGGCTGGACGCTCGGCGAGCTTGTGCCCTCGGATTTTTCCGCGCGCTGTGCATCTGCCGCGCGCCCCTGCGCTTTCGCGGTCGTGGGCTTGCCGCCCTTCCCCTCGCCGGGGGCTGCGGCGTTCTCGCCTTTGCCCGGCTTCCCTTTGGGCTTTCCACCTTTCCCTTTCCGCCAGTGCCATTGCTGGTCGTACCAGGCATCCCAATCAACATCGTCTTCTCCCCACCACCAGTCCACAGCAGCAGCGCGTTCTGTGGTCTGGGAGTCGGTAGTTTTCTTCCCTGCCCGTTTGCTAGCAGAGGTGCTCGCAACCGGGGGTGGGACGTCACTTTCGGCGTCTTCCTGTGTGCCCGCGCCCCGGGTTCTCTTCCGGTCTTGTGCTGTAGACAGAACGCTACTTCGCTCTCGTTTCCCGACCGGAGATGGAGCTTGCGCCGGCTGAGGAGGATACCCCGGAGGTGGAACTGGTGGGGGGAACGGGGGTGGGCCCGATGGCGCTGGGGGGGCAGGTGGTGGTGGTGCGTTGTAGCCCGGGTACCCATACTGCGGGTAGGGGGGGTACGGCGTCCCGTACGGCGGGGGAGGGTACGGCGGTTGTTGTGGTGGTGGTGCACCATAATAGTATCCCGGAGGCGGGGGTGCTGCGGGATACGGGTGGTAGCCGTACATTGTGTCTGGGCTTGTAGCCGGGGTGTGTTGCTTTTACAGTTGTCAAAGGTAGTGCTAGTGTTGCTCGCAGTGCAAGGAATAGGCTGGTGAGTAGTGCAAAGGTTGTCGCGTGGGGATAATGTCGATAGCAATACGCACAAGTGGAGGGCAGTTAGTAAGCGTTATCGTGCAGGAGCAAGTAATGTAATACAGTAGGTCGGAAGTGTCATAATTGAGAGTGGGTGTTGCAGTATGAGTGGTGGTACTGTGGCAGGATGAGTAGTAGGCTGTGACATTGTATATTGCGGACGAGCACGACAAAACAAGAATACTTCCTAGCCCCTAAAGTACTCTTGCCTACTTGGGTACACACACAATAGACATCCGACCGACCTATCTCTGCTGTTGAGTGCAGGCACAGACGCTTTCGACTCCGGTTTGCACGATATCGCGAGAGGTACGACAATAGCACGACAGGTACGATCTACATGTTGTACGATTAGGTGCGCTCTGGCACAGCGCACTTGCACCGACGGACGCGCGATCGTTGTACCGAGCTTGTGTTCCTTCTGGGCGAACAGAGCACCGGCATTCTAATAACTGTAGCTGATTTGGTGTCAGGCTGCTCCTACCGCGTGAGGTGGTGGCACCTCACCGCAGGATCTCCTCAGGCGTGGGCCTTCATCGGAGGGGATCTATCTTTATAAGATGAAATAGAAGACTCTTATAAATGAAATCAATGAGATTTTGATTTCAAATTCCCCATTGATTCGATTAAAGGATATTCATCGAAAAATTTTCATGATCAAAATAATTCATCCATTTGATGGGAGGGATTTTCATTCTTATGTGTTGGATGTGTTGGTATGTTTCATTCGGAACAGACAACAACAGATGATAAGGATATGGAGTTATTCTTTCGTTCTCATTTGTAGTGTTTTTCATTTTCTTTGGTTATGGGAAAATCTTCGGAATAGAGAAACCACTCATCATGTAGGAAACAAACATTTTGGAAAATTCGAAAGTTAGTCAAAATCAATGTTATCGTTACCGGCACACGATAAGACTTTTTAGAGCATTGATTTAGAATTAGAGCGCGTGTTCCGGATCCGGTCGGGTGAGGTCCAGGATTATGTCAGTATGCATAGGAAATTGCTTCAATAATTCATTTCGTGTCAATATTCAAGAGAAATCTATCTGTGTCCATGTTGTGGCCGTCATTCATTTTTCTTGTTGCATGTCTTACTGGGGCGGTCATGAAAAATGTGAGCCGTCCCTTCCTGAATTCTGATCAGAAGCATGACCACAATTGCATTCGACGTCAACATCTCATCATCGTAAAAATGTCGATTGGAGACCACCATTCATGAGATCGATTCTATCAAACAGTAAGTGCGAGGACCACTGACACCACAGAACAAGATCTCTCAACCCATACACAAAATCGCAAAATCTTCAAACTCGAAGCCCGGGCACACCGTGCAGCCAACGAGCGCCCAGTTGACGGAGGCGGTGCCGCTTTGCTGTTCTACTGGAGGACCATCAGCGGCCAGCATCCTGCTGCCAAAAATTTTTCCCGCCTTGACCGTGTGCTGTATTTTCTCCCCGTGCAGAATGTTCTTTCCTAGTCTTGTGATCGATACAGCATTCAATTTGCTGTTTTCTCTACCGCAATCCGGATCGATCTCCACGATTTCCAAAGTTCCGCCGGCGTAGTGATATATCCTGTGGAAACACGTAACTACGTATACGCCCTGGGGTTTGTCGAGACAAATCCCTGAAGTTTTCAGCATCTGCACCACGCATGATAGATAAAGATAATGAGGAATTCGGACATATTTTATTATTATGCATTCTAGTCGTTCTTCTTCTTACGCTTCGCTTGCAGAGGACGCGTCAGACACCCACTCCACTGCCTCAACATCCGAATCAGCCCGTGACCAGTTTTTTTCGTTCTTCTTCATGAGCACGGCAAGAAAATCATACCGCCTGTTGTGGAAACCTGCATGCGACCACACGCTATCTCTAGCGGTATGCGAATTTGGACTTATTACAACTCTGGGGCGTCGTGCGGTATTTACGTTTTTGCACAGGATATGGTGCCAAACTTCGTCATTCCCGTTGGTCAAAACGTGCAAATGCGAGCGGTCATTTTTTCCGAGGAGGAAATAAATCGCCGTGCCGCAGACCACCTGCTTGTCGCTCGTTCCGCTCCTAGACGAAACACTGCTCCGCCAGGTTTCCTTGAAAAAGCCACCTTCTGGGTGGGGAAGGAGTTCGAGGTGTTTTGCGACCTCCTCTTTGGTCAGCGACTCCAGGTCGATCTTGGTAGTATTTCGGACGAGGTGATTTTCACTTAAACCGTCTGTAGTCGACATCATCAATCTCTTGAATATCAATAAGTTCAGGTTACTGATTTATTGCAAGAGGACGACAAGCAAAGCTCAGGCGGGGGGAGGGTGCGATAACTACGGAAGATCAAAGCAACGAGAAAATGAACCCCGGCAGAACTACTTTCTACAACTTCTATCCGGCCATACTACTACACACAGACTCACAGGCCGTCATGGCGAAGAAGTCAAAAGCCACAAGTCGTGCCGACTTCGTACTTCGTCAGTTGCAACTGAAGTTGATGCTATTTCACTTGATAGATTTTTTGATGTCGTTATACATTCAGAATGTTCGAGCTCCCGAGATTGAGATTCTTGGAACTGCTCCTTGGCATTGGCATTGTTTGAAAAAAAACAATGGAACTGCAAACGAACGACGAAAAAGGACACGATTTACGAGAGCTGAGGCGAGCTGTGGCCGCCTGCACGACGAGCTCTCGTCGCTCTCTCTCAGTTCTCCCAAGCAACTCTACTTTACTTATCTGGTGTATATATTTTTTCTTCACAATGAAGAGGCTCCTCTGCACGACAATCGCGGCACGACCCAGGAATAGATCAACAAAAAGGTCCGAACATGTGTTTTTTCGGTGGAGTTAGCAACTTGACGCTGGCTGCTCGCTGTGCCTGTGTCTTCGATAATTTTCAACATCCGCTTTTATATTTCTTCCCGCCCATAGCCATAGCCATAATTTTCATCCGAGTTTGTTCACTATCATAATTTTTCCCCGCCCTGCGGCCTTCGTTGTGACTTCTGTACAACAGGGACCGAAAATATCCCTTGTAAAAACTTCCACCAGATGAAACTACAAAAATCATCCATGGACAAAGAATTCGTCCGAAACGGAAACGCTATAAGTGCTTTTGGTACAACGGTCGACGCCTTTGTCCGCCAAGAATCGCAGCTCTTACTACAATTTTCCTTTCGCACCACAAGGAGGAGCTGCTAGAAGAGCGACAGCACTTGCTACTTGCACTTCACGATCTTCATATATTCAATTTATCTTCATCGGACTCAGATTTCACTTGTATTTCTCATGCAACTCCTCCTGAAACCGTTCCAGCCTGTCTAACATGGGCACCAATTCTTCCTCCGGAGGCAAGATTGTCGTGCGGAAGTGGTTATGCATTGCAACAATATGATCGCGCTCGTGCTAATTGCGTTCATACATATGCAAAATTCGTTCTCAAGTCAAATCCGTATAATTGCATTGCTTAGAGTGAGGAAATTTGTCATGCGATTTACACTAGTACGATACTCTTGCACTGCATAGTGGTAGGTGTTTGCTTTCTGGCCAAAGCCGTTACCGGGTACGGTGATCAGCCCAAGCTGCTCTAAAAGTTGGATGCAATACCTGAGTGATAATTTCATATTTCTTGCATACTTACATCAAAATGGAAAGACATGATCCGTGCTTTGTTCAGGGATCTTGTTCCGGGAGGAGGACGAGCACAGCCACTCAACATCATGCACAACAACACCGCTCGTATAAAATTACATGTTTAGGAGCATCATCATGATAGTACGGGATTGAAGAGTAGATGTAGAAGACAACAACATCTTCGAGGACCACGACAACATATTCGAATTATACCACGTGTCGGGTTGCTTCCCCATTTTTTCCGCCTCGGCGCAGAATTTTTCCGGTAAATCCACTTTCGGAAAGGCGTACATCGCCCCCTCGATCGGCATGCAGTTCATGCCTTGCATCTGGTTTAGCCTTTCGTGCACAATCTTCGCTTTCCGCTTCAGCTGGCTCATCGTCGTACTTTTTTCCTTGTCGAAAAGCTCAAAACTCGGGTCGCTGGGATTTGGCGGATTCAGGACACCTGAATTTTTAAATCATGATAAACACAATCGTATAATTATCGGTCCTGCAGCATCACTACATTAAATCATAAGGCTGGCGGTCACCAAGAAATTTGTACCATACTAGTACGAAGGTTCTGATGCAGACGCCCCATACTGCTAGGACGAGCATCGAATAAGGACCGGACGTCGCACTCCCGCTGGTGCGGTATTAAGATAGCTAAAGTTCTTTTGGTTAGAGCATTGATGTTTTGGTTTTCCGTTTTTACTATGTAGAAGAGCATGCAGATGAACTAAGACTAACAACCAACGTTAATTTAAATACGAGGAAACGCAGAAGGACCAACAAGTACTTACTTGCGATCATCCCTTGGCCGATGGTGTTTGAGCAGAGGAACATGGAGCACAGCTTGTAAATCTGCGCGTGCACGTATGAGAGTGCACAACTCCCGCTCCTCCTCATTTGTCATGCAGAACTCCAAATCCAAGCGCTTCCCTTTGGCACTGTTTGCATGGCAGATTCCGGAATCCCAAGCAGTACTACTTACACTAAGTAGGCGCATGAATTTGTCATGCACAGGGTCGTCCACGTGTGCGGGTGTTTGTATTGCTGTTCATGCAATTATACAAATGAGGGGGAGCCAGGGGGAGCTGTGCACTCTCATAGCACGTCCTCGGGGATGTTGGTCAGGTGCATGTAGCCCCCGCGGAGCCCGCACTCGCCGTAGCATCAAATGTAAAAATGTCTGGGTCTGGAAACTTGTGATGCTGGGTGGCGTCTCATGATGAGGCCACAAATGCTGGCTCAGCATGACAAGTTTCTGAGCTTCTAGGTGTTGCCTATTCTGCATGACAAACTGCGTTTCTGCATCACAGGAAGATGGAGCTCTTGGGTTACGTGCATGACAGATTTAAGAGTCATGCCAGACAAGCATGACAAACATGCATTCTTCCAGACCCAGACATTTTTGCACTTGATACGTAGTAGCCTTTGCTGATGCTGTGGAAGCTGAACAGCTGGACTGCTTCCTTCATCTGCGTGTCTTCCGACTCCAGCAACACCTTGCGAAACGACAGGAACGGCTTGTCCGTTACGTTCTCGTACTATTGAGAAGAAAAATCCCCCCTCCCCATATTGAAAACGCACTCGTCTGAAAATTTGTGATGCAGATTTGAGGCCACAAATCCTGTCGGTCTTGCAAGAAGGCAAAGCCAGAGAGTCCGCCGCATTATGCCGGCGGTTTGCGATGCTGTTGGGCTTACAGAGCCGAAATCTGTCATGCTAGTCCCCTACGTCAAAACCTCTCGACCCATGCCTGGCATATGCCTTCAGTCCTCTCCAGCAAGACAGACCTGATTTGTGTACGCAAATCCAGCATCAGAAACTTCGTTTCGATATGGCTATGGGGAGGGGGGATTTTTCCCTTTGATACGTACACATTCTCCTGGTAAACCTCGTCCGCTAGAACTACCAGGTCGTACTTGTAGGCGAGCTTCAGCACCGCTTCGATATTTTCTCTGGACAGCACGTTGCCCGTCGGATTTCCCGGATTTATCACCGCGATGGCGCGCACGCGTTTCTTATCAAATGCAAAAATGTCTGGGTCTGGAAGAATTCATGTTTGTCATGCTTGTCTGGCATGACTCTTAAATCTGTCATGCACGTTACCCAAGAGCTCCGCTTTTCTGTGATGCAGAGGCGCAGTTTGTCATGCAGAATAGGCAACACCTAGGAGCTCAGAAACTTGTCATGCTGAGCCAGCACTTGTAGCCTCATCATGAGACGCCACCCAGCATCACAAGTTTCCAGACCCAGACATTTTTACATTTGATATTTCTTCTTGTCCAGCTCCTGCTGGATTAAGGTCTCCATGTTTTTTATCAGGGGAAAATCAAAAACCGCCTCATTGTAACAAGTGACTGCTCATCGTGTTGTTCCTTGCGATGGTCATGCGGCAGACGCGAGGACAGACACTACACGAAGTGGCTGTCTTGCTGTTCTAGGTGCACGAGTTGTAACCACCATGGTTCTTTCATTTAGCTGTGTATGTTTGATCATTGTTCTTTCATTTAGCCGTGTAGGTTTCATCCCTGCAAGCTTTGAGAGAACGCACGGCAGATTCATTTCTTTGTCGCGTGCAGCGGAACCTGTGAATTACGCGCGCAATTCGAATTCATCCAGCACATATTGAAGTCGCCACAGTCCTCACAATGAGACGCGGCTTTTGTAAGACGATATTTTGCAAGTCTAATCCCCAGGAAGGTTTGTCGCTATCATAGTCCTCTGTCATTTCGTACCCGACAAAACTGCCCCCCGTTCTGGCGATCGTGGCGGAATACAGTGGGTATTGTGGTATCGGGATCAACAACACATCGTTCTCGTCTTTTACCATCAGCTCGATCGCCGTCTTCACTGCGGGCGAGGCACCGTCGGTCAAGTAGAGGTGCTCGGTGTTTGTCCTGTTCGCTTCTTTGTTCAAATCTAGGCGTTTATGCAGTGCAAATGTATCGCAGTCCCAGTCGCACTTTGAGTAGAAATTGTCTAAATTGCAATTATACATTCTTCTCACAAGGAACAAACATGGAATTTCTAATGCTGCTTTCGCTTATTAAGCGTGGCGTTGCTTTGATGTCACAGTCACACATGATGAGTACAACTAGTACGGGTGCGATACTTTTGCACAGGATAGCCATCTCTTCTGTCAATGTAGTCGGCGACCATCTGCCGGAACAGCGGCACCCCCTTATGCCACAGACAAAGACAGGCAGGACATATTGATATTTGCCTACGCAAAAAAGATACACAAAAAAATCGCTCTTGCCTCGTGTGTTTAGCAGAATGCTATGGGGTCGTAGCCCAGTACAGATCTGTTTCTCTATTAATTTTTGCATTACAAGTGTGCCCTGCCCCTGGCCCTGCCTGTACTTTTCTGCGGGATAGCCCTTGCTGTGCGAGTACGCTCCGGGGTTCAGCGAGCGGAACTTCCAACCGCGCTGCAAAGCGTCGTCCGGAAACTGCTGGAGGCCGACCATCATCTCTGCCGACGGGTGCGAGGTAAGAACGGACAACACCTGCCGGTGAAAGGTTAATGGCTTCGCTCCGACTGCTTGCGGATTCCCGATGTTGCAGGGAATCAGTTTGGCAAAAGGGAAAGAGCTATTTGTTTGGTTCAGCGCATTTTTCTCTTCTTGTTGCAGTAGCTGTTTCGAAATCTGCTCTGCTCTTATGACCAATTCACCCCGAACTGCGTACTCGCTGTGAAGAACGTTGGGCGGCAGGTTTTTCGCGCTGAGCCCCAGCCTTGGAGCGAAGGATGGGGCGCGAAACATTCTTTCTTTAAAGATGGATCACAACTCGTCGAGCTCAAACAACGCAGCGGATCAAGTGTAAAACTTCTCAGCCAGGTGCGCCGTGGAGAAATAAAGGTCGTTACTCGTGTCGTCTTTTTGAGTAGTTCCGGAGTAATTTATATAGCAGGCTTTGATAAATTTATGTGGTTGTAACCAACATTTCTAGCCGCAGCCTCACTATCAAGTGTTGGTTGGTCCTGAAGGTAGGGGAAAGAGATCGAAGCGCGTCAGAGTTGGGAGGAAAAGAAGCGGCCAATTCTTGGCCATGGCTGCTAATGAGAGTATTTTGCTCATGTAGAAGAGTAGCACGACTATCAACCTACGGGGAAATTATGCTACATGTTGCTGGGAGGTGATATACGTACCATGGATTTTAACCACCGATGAATGTTGTTGCTCAGGACCGATATTTTTTGCAGTCATACTCTACTTGTACTTCATCTCGTCACAATTGAGGTCGCGATCATAGACTACAGACAAATGTTGCCGAAGACAGATCAGCATTCACACGACATCACACCACAATCTGCAAGAGGAGTAATTCATCGTGATATTGCTACAAGCCCACCTCCAGCATTCATCCCGGGGCAGCAACGCTGGACAACATTGGCAGCGCAGTTGGTTCGAAGGCACTTCATAGACAGACATCGAGGACGGGCCTCAAGAACCGCGAGACAGAAATCTTAGAGGACCGATTTTGAATGCCAGAGACTCGATTCTTTTACTTAGGTGGGTCGTTGAGAAGCTCAACCGGGCCCATGGAAATAGTAGGCACAAGAAGTCGATTTCGATCATGAAGACACATACACCATAGTTGTTGTACCATCGCACCATCAGTAGAACAAGGCAGAATTTCCCCGATGCAGTTTCTCCGGATGCGGCCCTATCTGTCCGTCCACAACAACAACGAACAACAACAAGAAGATTTTTTTTCTTTCTCAAAATTACTATTAAAGGCATTACTTTGTAGTTCTTCTCGTAGTTGGGTCATCGCCTGCTGCGTCGTCGTGATCATAGTACCAATAACCTTCTGCGTCGTGGTGATGTTGATAGAAATCATGAATTTTTTGGATTGATTTGTCATTACAGGTGGAAGGGCAAGGACCTCCACTACGAGCGTATTGGTCGGTGTATCATCTATATACCACTCCACTTTCATAAACTTCTTGTCTATGTCATCTTCCTCATTCTCAGCGTCGCGTAAAGAAATTTGTCAAATGAGCAGTCGTTCTTCTTGACCACAATGTAGTCCTCGAGAATGATGTCGTGATGTCGTGTGAAATCCTCGTCTTTATCCAAGTCGCATCTCTATTTTCAGTAGTAGAGACACCTGCGCCAGATCACAATTCGTCGAGAAATATTAACCTGCGCCGTTCGTGTCGTGCGAAAATATTAAAACCTTGAAAGTACTTAGATACAAGGCATTCTTTGTTTGGTCGTAATAGAAATAGTTGCGAACCGGAGTCGCTGAAGCTTGTTGGTTCATTTTGAAATTCATCGTCCTGGAAGTCGAATAAAACAGCGAGCAAGTCCGACCGGCAATATCCTCACAGAGGATGAAACACAACTCTACGCTGCACCATTGACAGGAGGCGTTCAACGACACCAAGGGAAATTATACCAGAGAGCTTTTTTTGCAACGAACTGCATCCACACGGCAAATAGATCAGAGCCGATATTGTATTCACGGGCTCGATCATTGCGTGTAGTGCTTCATCTGGATATAACTACCCCGGACGTCGGGGAACTAGCTGCACGAAAGGGCAGATGACAGGCTGTGGCGGAGAAGAAGCTCACCCGATCGGATACGCTAGTCAAACAAGTCGGTACGTACAACTTGAAGGTTTTTCGCGAAGGAGTAAATTCATTGTGATTTGCGCCGTCGGAAAGGTGCACAAGGCCTCCAATGATCGCACGCCCGCACGAGCTGTGGGCGGGTTTGCACTAGTACCTGGACACGAATCCGATGAACCCGAACCAACAATAAACCACATGGTTGCCCTGTAGTATTAAATAAAACAATCAAGTTGTTGTTGGGGTTCTCGTTCTTACCTGAAGCTGGAGATTACAGTGGTCGCGTATCTTTGATGCTGAAGCGAAGGGAAGGTTGTCGCGAAAAAAGATGCGAAAGGGTAAAAAAGAATCGCTCGAGGTGTCGTACAAAAACAAAATTCAGACGTATGGATTCAATTTCGTCTGTTTGCTGGTGATAGTAGATACAAGTACATTATGACTTTTGCTTATTCCTACAAATCTAATCGTAAAAGTTTTTTCGTTGTAGCCATTCATTTTTCAAAAAAGAAGCACATAAAGAAAAAAAAGGCGAGTATTCTAGGGTTGCGAGCAGTTGACGTCCAGCATCGTCGAGTTATTGATCAATCACGATGATCAGCATCTTCACATGAAGAAGTGCGAAAGTTTTCTGCCATGAAATAATTGTCGTCGAAACTTCGAGATAAACCAAATGTCTTACTCGCCACGTGACTTTGTTTTGCGAGTAGATCATTCGATTTCTCGACCTATTACGCTAGTAGTGAGTCTTTAGTTACTGCTTCGCATCATATTGTGCTATTAACTAGGCTAAAAATAATCTCGTTGTTGTTTTATCTGCTCACATGCAGTTTCCCTTATTCTATCATCGTATTCAGACACTTCGACCTATTTGACATGTAATTACCTGTTTGCTGTTTTATCGAGTTTTTTCTTCAATATCTTGATACCATCTGCTCCCCTTTGTTCGCAGAGTTCATGTTCTATTTTGGTATAATAATGTTCAAGACGTAGGGTGGAGGACCCGGGAACAACATTTCTGTTGAAGTTTTTTCTTTGCGAGGATACAAATAAAGCGGCTCGCGGTTTCACTTCCGCCACGACGTGTCTGCGTCCGCCCGGGAGAGCTGGTCTGGTCGGCTGAGTGAGGGGTATTCCTGCTCATTCAAGTGCGGCTTGTTACTCGCCGCCCCGGGGTGCTCCGGGCTCTCGCCCTGCTTCTTTGACCACGCAGAGGCTTCGCTGGCGGCGCTATTGGACGCTGTTTGGTGTGGAAACGGAAACGAATTTAGATAGTAAAATCAAAAGTGAGCATAGCATTCATCATGGAAAATAAGTTGCTCAGCTTGGGAGTGCATGAATATTTCAGTATCAATATTTACCGAAATTTTTTTCATCAAACTGGAACTCCGTGTACTTATCTTAAGGTTAAGTATGGAAAACATGGCGGAGTAGATCATGAGTATGCTCGATTTTCAATACTATAAAACTCTTGTTGTAAAAGCAGAACTTGAAGAACTAGAAGTACCCCTTCCCCTTTCTCGGTCTTTGCGCTTTTTTCCGCCACCCCCGCCCGTGTTGGTAGACTGTTGCTGCTTTTCCCACTCTTCCCACTCCCAGTCCTCATAACCCTGCCAGTTCTGCCCACTGTAAGACTTCTTCGCTTCGCGACCTAATAGGGAGTTTGTCGAATATTAGGCAAGCAAAGCAATTTCTTTCATGTCAAAATAAATTCAAGATTAAAGAATTTCTAGTCGAGCGCCACCTGCGGCAATGATGTGAGTTTATAATGTACTATGGGGCAGTAGTAGTTGAAAAATCAAAATTAATAAGTAGGCCCGTAGTAGAACCCCTTGTACATACTACAGGAGCCAATGAATAATCGAGATCTACTTCGAGCATCAGTCTCGCCTTTGCAAATTCTCACCTGCCCCCCTGTTCTTGGAGTTTTTCTCTTTCGTGCCGCTTCTCCTGCCGCCTCCGTCCTTCGCCTCGCCGTCTTTGTAGTTACTATCTTTGGCGTTACTCGCACCTGCTCCGTCGTCTAGGTGCTTGGGATGTGGGTCACCTCCAGAGAGCTCCTTGTAGCTATTGTCCCCCGGAGTGGTCGCTGCGTTGTTGTTTGTCGTGTTTCGGGAAGATTTCTGCTTGTCGTTAAACTGGCTGTAGCTGAAGGTTTTCTGGGGCAGTTCGGTCGTGCTCGCAGACGTCGTTTTTGTCGCGTCCACGGTCTGCTTGCTACTGCTGCTCTCTCCACCTGGCGGCTGGTTGGGCGGCACCGTGGTTCCGGGGGTGGTAGCAGTGGCCGGGGACTGGGGAGGCCCGTCTTTTCTGTAAATTGTTTGAAACATGGTGGAGTAGAATGAACTAGAGGTTCTGCAGCTTGGTGTTTTTCGTACCATAATCAGGATGTTGACCACGAGCCTCAAAAGCAAGGCATGTCATAATAATTGAGACAGGTGAAGATGACCTAGATGAAGAATATTCCTTCATAATAGTACCTGTCCCACCACCTGGCTAGGGGATCGTCTGGAGGCTTGTCGTATCAAATGCAAAAATGTCTGGGTCTGGAAGAATGAGAGCTTTGTGGTGCACATATTGCATAACCCCTGATGCCTGTAATGCATGACCTAGCATCACAGATTTTTATTGGGCTTCCTGATGCGTACTCCGCATGAGAAATGCCCTTCCCGGATAGCGCAAACTGGACTCCCCTTACTGGTCATGCAATACAGAACTTTTTAGAATCCAAAGACAGCATCACAAGTTTGCATTCTTCCAGACCCAGACATTTTTACACTTGATATGTCGATGGGCTTTGTCCTAGGCTTCAGGTTCAACCGTGGGCGGGAACCGGGCGGCGCAGTCGACGCTATGTCCGTTGGAACTTCGCTGCCGATATCTGAATTTCATTCGATGCAGCAGTGGTGATGGGACTGCGACTGTCAACATGCAGCGAAACTAATGAGACGACTAAGACTTCTAAACTGTCATGCAGTTGTGATAGCATACCTCCACAACTTCAAATTGCCACATATAAATCTTCACAACGTCGCTATTTAGCAGTTCTCAATACTGCTGACGGAATCGCCACCGCCGCCGCCATAATTCTGTTGCTGGCCGCGGTTAAACTCGGGTGGGCTTTGTGGGTTCGTGTGGTCCCAATACGCTTTGCTTTTACCACCTGATTTTTTTTTCAACGGACGATAGTACTTGTGTACGATAGTACTTGTGTACTATTGATGATGGACGACCGTGCATCTTCACAAACATACAAAGACAAAGTCAAAGCATGACTTGCTGGTGCTGCACGTATGCGAGAGTGAGAGAGCCCTGCGAAGTTTCCTGTCTTTGCCTTATTTCAATACCTGAAGAGCGACCTCATTTTTTCTGAAACTTGTACTATTCATTAGGAGACTACAAACGCAAACTCAAACATCAGAAAGTCGACGTAGGTATTAATCCACCCCGGTCTACTTCTTCGTGAAAGTGCAGAACTTCATCTGTACCTCCCTTCGGCCCACCCGCGTTTGACGGTTGCGAATAGCCCCCGCCTCGCGCATTTCCAGCAGCTGCGCCGCCGTAGTTATCTTTGGTCCCCGCAGTGCCCGCCCCGTAATGCCCGCCGTCTTTGTCTTTTGCAAGGCCCTGTCCGCCCCCGTAGGCGTTGTCTTTGTTATGCGCCGCGCCGGCGCCACCGCCGTAGCCACGGACATCGCCACCGCCATAATTATTGGCGTTATTACCACCTCCGCGGCCTTCGTAATTGTCGCTTTGCCCCTTGTTGCTGTGGTATTTCTCCCCCCGACGAGGCCCCTCGTCGTAACCTGTAGTAGGGTTCGTTATGTGGTGGATAAATCGGGGATGTTGCAGGAATGGAAAAGAAGATCAGCATTCGGGAGGTGTGAAAAAAGTCGCAAAGAGAAACGAAAAAATCTGCAACGACCTACGACGATGGAAGAAACTACACAACAAAGAGACCTCCAACTACATCTTCACGATGGAAGGGACGATAGCGAATTTGCCTCCAGTTTGGCTTCCTTGTTGTTAGTTTTTCGTTCGATATTGGATTCGCGCCTGGCAACTGAGCAGAAGTTTGATGTTGATCTTGTCATATGTCATTACAAAATTTTGTTGTCTGTCTCTGTTCGATCGTTCTAGAAACTGGGAGTAGGACGAGATCTTTGAGTGAGTAAGAGTATCTATGTGACTCTGCAGATGAAAAAACCTTCACATCTAGAACCTCGTTGGGTTTTGCATCAGGTGCGTGAAATCTCAGCAGGCCCAAAACTGGCCTGCAGTTCTGGATCTTGCAGTGATCTTAGACGATACAGCCTGTCGTGGGATCTTGATCATGATCTTCAAACAAGATCTGTACTTATCTATAGAGGATCCTGAGATCTGCCTTTCTCGTGTGGGGTTTTTGCGAGCCTGCCATGCTTTCTTCCTGTACTTATTTATTGTCCGGAAAGGCGAAGGGCCGTATTCGTATTGAGTTTGCGGTAGAAGAAGTTCTGAAGACGCATCGTCTAAGATGAAACAGCACGTAAAAACAACGTAAAGCAAAAACTACCGAGAACAAAAGTACAAAAACACAGCTGTGGTCCTCTCGTTGGGACGAGTGACATGGACTCTCTACTTTTAATATGAGCAAACAAATCTACTAGTGTAATATGGACTATAATTCGCACCAAGGCCCCCGCCGCCGCCACCCATGCCGGCTGCGTTGCAGTGACTCGACCTCCGTTGCTGGTTGTAATTAGTCTGGCTGCTCCAGTTGCAGTTTGTATTTCCATGATTTGAAGATCCTCCTCCAGACGGCATATAGTTGGTCCCAAACCATTCCCTACCCCCTTTCGGCGTTGCAGGGGGGGCATTTACAAATGTAGTTGTCCCGGCGCCGCACTCGGTGTGCTGGGATGATCTTCGCGGATGTACTATTTGCGCACTAGCAGTGGTAGCATTTGCACTCCCATTGCTCGTGCTGGTCCCACCAAGAATTACGTCGTATTTGTTGTTACTCGTAGAAAGTATAGTTCCAGCTGCACCTCCCTGACTCTGTTGCGTCGCAGCGGCCAGAGCTCTCTGGTGCTCGTTGACCATGCTGCAGCCGAGATCTGCGTATTCGAAGATCACGCCGCTCATTTTGCGGTCCATGATGGAGGCGCCAACAGCGTAGTCCGCCGGCGGGTTCATTCGTTCGTACAGCGACGGCCGCCCCGCAGAGGCCGGGTAGTTGGACCACATCGAGTTGCTGCGCCCGGTAACTACACTGGCCCGGTCCGGGTGGGGTTGTTGTACTTGTAGGGGAAGATGTTGGCGCTGGTGTTGTTGAGCACCAGAAGTAGTGGAGGTGGTCCTGCTTGTCGCTAAAGCCGCATGATGAGTCGTGTTGATGTCCTCGCACTGAGCAGGACCCGCGCCGCCCTTGGCGGCCGCTGCGGCGCCCAATGTAGTTGAGGAACTCGTCGGGTAAAAATCATGAAGATTATCTCCACCGCGAGTGGAAGTTCTTGCGCATGAACTGTTGCCGTAGCCACTCTGATGATTGATTCCCTGCTGCTCTCCCCGCATCAAGTCGCGGCCTGAGGAATCATTTTCGTGAGAAGTGCCGTAATTATGATGCGACGATCTGCGGGGGCCGGGGCCGCCCGCATTGGGCTGGTGGATCGAAGATGAAGTCGTATCATTCTTGTTCACAGAGCTACGACTTACTGCGCTGCTACGACCGGGCGGGCCACGAGTTGTAGCACAGGAAGATGAACTCTGGTGGAGCTCATAATTGCTTTCACCCGCCACAGCAGGAGCAGCTCGTCCTTCGTGCAGGTTTTTACTGTTTTCATCAACTATGTCCTCTCTGTGCAGCCACGAGCTATCCATTGCATTGCTTGTTGCAGCTCCAATTAGTCCTATATGCTGATCGCCCCCTGGAGGCCCGACGACCCGCGTCTCTCGACCGTGGTAGCTACTGGCGCCCCCGTGGCTCTGCGGATACGTCGACGTGTGATGGCTCGAGCGCCGCGGATGGTCGCCATCAGTGGTATTCTTTCCAGCACCCGCGGTCGTGGCCATTTGTTGATGATCCGCTCCTGCCGAGGACGCCCCGTAGTCAAAGCTCGAAATTTGATTTTGCGACTGCAGCATAGTACCTGAACTATCGTCGTGAGCATTGCCACTGGACGGCATAATATTTTTACCGCTGCCGCCGCCCTTACTTGCGGTCGTTGAGTTCTTGTGGGTAATGTGGTGGTCTCCTCGCTCATGGTTATATCCCGCTGCGTCAGTAGTTGTGCAGCTGTTCGTGTTGCTTCGGCTTCTCCCAGGAAACGCTCCAGAAGTCTTATTGTTCCGTTGGCCGCCCTGTTGTTGCTGTGACAGCCACTCCGGACAGGGCTGCGGAGTCGTGTTTTTAATCGGATTCGGCGAAAATTTACTGTACTGCTCATTGCCACTGTACGTTGACCACGTCCGGCCCCGCGTGTTGTTTAATATCCAGTGCAAATATGATGCCTGGGTCGTCTACGAAAGGTTGCAAGAACTTGTGAGGCTGCCTTTCGATTCAATCCAAAGGCATGACCCGATTGTTCCAAGAAAATCTTGTGTATTTTTGCATGACCAGCAGAAGGAATCCAGCCGGTCATCGTACGCGGACGAGAGGGCATTTCTCATGCGGGGTAGCGAACGAGTTCGAGAAGCCTTGTAAAAATTCGATTGAGATACATCACGGTAGACGTCATGGGTTATGCAAAACGTGCATGACAAAAGTTGCACTTGTTTTCTAGACCCAGGCATGATATTGATATTGCCGGAGGATACTGTAACTGTTGTGGTTGTGGCAATTGTAGCCAGAACTACCTCCTCCGTAGCTACCTCCAGAACCGTAGCTACTGTTAGAAATGTTGTTACCCGGCGGGGCGGTCGGACCTGCAGGGGGTTTATTATGCCCGGCTCCACTACTGTGCTGGCTGTGCGCGCCGCCGCCGGCCCCCCAGTTTTGGAGCTTATTGTAATTCTGAACACGGTCTTGATAGCTGCTCGGGTGGACGAGGTGGCTACTATGAGTATGATTTTCTCCAGATGAGTTGTTCATCTTTGATATCGCGCTGCTCGCGTGGTCGTTTCGGCCCATGATTCCGTGAGTGTGGTCCACGTTGTGACGTGGATTAAATTGCTGGTGCTCACCAGCCTGGGCCCCCTGATGCAACTTAGAAGCTCCCCCTCCTGTGCAGCCGGGGGCTGTGCCTCGCTGATGCACGTCTCCGGCTCCTCCCGAAGATCTAGTACACCTCCCCGCGCCGTCCTCCTCGCTGCCTTCAATCGGACTCAGTCCGCTGGCACAAGTTTTCAGCAGCGCGCCCAAGGCGCCGGCAGAGTCGTTCGGATGCTGGGCCATCTGGTGGGTGAGGGTCTGTAGAAACAGTTGATCCTCTAGGCGCAAAGTGGTTTTCCGCGCGATACACGTCTGGGGCGTCGGGGGTAATTGATGCGCAGCCGTGCGATTCGTTTCCGGAGTGATCCGCGGGATCAAATGCTGAGCAGCCCGGTCGGGTCGGGGCAGCGGCGTTTGCGCATCTAAAAGATAGTCGAAAAAAGATACAGGATGTAGTAAAACAAGTAGAGCATGAAAAAATGAAGACCATGACCTCCCGCACGGGGACCCACAGGGTGGCCATAAAATGAGTGTCATTTTTTGTAGTACCAACACAGAAGAGAAGATCACGGAAATAGGTGAAGATAGGTGATCTTCTTGTTCTCATCGGTTTGGTCTGAGGGTGGCACAGGAACAGAATCCACCTCATTTGATCTTCTGTCAAGAGCCCAATTACATCCCACTGGAGAGATGAATAGTCATCTTTTAGGTCGTGATCCTTGCAGGAGCCGTGTCTAGAAGTGCGGATCAAAAATGAAAAACGAGGACAGATCTTTCTAGGTTGCTAAAAATGATATTGCAATATCGATTCAGCTCTTCGTTTTTACTGCTTGCTTCCCCAGCACGACGTGTAAGTACTTGTAAAAGATGGGGTTAGAAGAAGATTTACGATCCTTCGTGTAGTCCTGTCCCCGACCGTCCCCTAGAGCTTCTTTCCTCCCAGTCTGTTGTCGTGATTGTGGAACAAACCGTGTGTAAAAGTCTGATGTTTGTACCTGCTCCCGCCGAACTGCTCCCGTATTTGTCGTATTTTGACGATTCTTTGCCGCCGCCCTTGTGGTCGCGTCGGTCGCCTTATGCACTGCAAAGAAAAGTATCTTCGCACTCGTTGCACTATTTATTGCTGTAATTTTATCGCATGACAGATCCTACAAATTCAGCTTTTCATTCTGGAAAAACTTGCATATAGAAGATACAAATTATATTTACATTTAGTACAACAACGAAGATGCTTGTTTTGCGATGCATATGTCCCTGCCGCCCTTGTCGTTCCTGTCGCGATCTCCCTTAAAGTTGTTCCGGTCGCCGCGTCGCTGATCGCGCGGGTCACGATCGTCGCGGTAGGGATTATGCAACACGAATTTAGACGATTTGTTACGACCGTTGTACGTAGTACAAGATAGAACATATACTTACACGTGACAACGACAAGTTGAACAAAATACACAACCAGACTTCTCGTTCTCATGCTGAATCAGGTGGGCAGAAGGCGAAAGGCAACATTTTGTGCAAAATTATGCGCATTAGAATTCTCCGACATAAAAATTACACCGGAGATAGAAAATTTAGCTAGATTCGTGTATCATATCGGTCATTGTTCCCCCGGTCGTTGTAGTTGTTCTGTTTCGACGAGCTCGCTCCGCCTTTGCTGTACGACCCGCCGCCCGCAGAAGATTTATTTCTCGACTCCTCGAAAAGCTCGCTCGGGAGCTCCACCAGCGTCTCGTCTGCTTTCACGATGTGCGCAGTCGACCTGGTCGGGTCGATGGATTTATTCAGGGTGATCGGGGAAAACTTCAGCGCCTTCTGAAATCCCTCCTCGGACGCCAGCTGGACGGGGATTATCCCATGAGCAAAAATGGGGGTCCCACCCTGGTAGACTTGCCATGCAGATTATTGCAAGCCTAAAATATTTCTCATGCGTAGCGGCCCCATGTTGAGGCCCATTCTCTAGTCGGGTTCGTTGTGTCGGGTGGGGACCCATATTTTCCTCAGGATAGTGATGCAGACCTCTTCTTTGGTTCGCGCCTCCGCCGTATCAAATGTAAAAATGTCTGGGTCTGGAAGAATGCAAGTTTGTCATGCTTGTCTGGCATGACTCTTAAATCTGTCATGCACATTACCAAAGAGCCCCACTTTTCTGTCATGCAGAAACGTAGTTTGTCATGCAGAATAGGCAACACCTAGAAGCTCAGAAACTTGTCATGCTGAGCCAGCAATTGTCGCCTCCTCATGATACGCCACACAGCATCACAAGTTTCCAGACCCAGACATTTTTACATTTTATACGCCGTTTTTCCTCGCCGGACCGAACTGTTCTATGAATTGCAAAAGTATTGTACTCGTATAAATGCATTACAAATTTTCTCAGCATGAGAGAAAAAATTTGTAATGCTGATTTACCTTAAGAAAAAGATTTGTAATGCATGACTGCAATACGAGTGCGATACTTTTGCACAGGATATGTTCTCCACCGGTTCGATGCCGAAATTCCGGAGAAAACGCTCGATGTCATTCCCCGTCACGGACAGGGCGAGGTTCCAACAGTCCACCGGGTAGGACACATTGGACTGCGAGACGGAGGTCTGTGAAGGTTTGTTCTTTTATTGCATATTCATTTTCATCTCAACAAGACGAGGAAAAAATCAGTAGACACAAAGACAATCTTGATGTTGATCTTCTATTCGAAGCAGAGGGCATGATTACTATGGCTCGATACTACAGAAAGCATGAAACAAGTCTGGCTCTATAATTATACATCCTTTGAAGCTTTCCCGGGGACCGGTTCCGAGCTGAGCTGAAAGTCAGGCTTCGTGTGGAGACTGGGTAGCGGCTCCAGCTCCGGACTTCCCAAGTCTTCGCTCTCATCGGCCCAGCAGCGCCGTGGCTTCGCGGGCGTAGCCATGCTAGGCTTGGTATGATCGGTAGCAGGGAGAAAGAAGAAGTAGAGTCTCCTGCTTTTTTATCGAAAATTATCCAGGTCGCGGACGTCTTGCTCTTTATTCGGTCTTCTTCACTACACTTGGCGGTAGCAGTGCTAGTAGAGAAATTGCTTGAGCTAGTCGGAGGTCACAAGCGTGACTCTGATTCGCGTTTCTCTTTCTCTTCGTTCAAAACTTAAATTTTGTTGCGCCGGACCGTAGATGTGGACGCTTATTCGCGAGCGTCCACCGTTGTATTTATCCGGCAATTTCTAAAGCTCCAAAGTGCGGATGAAAGGAAGCAAATCTCTATTGCTCGAGGTTGCTTTCGCCCTGCCACAGCCGGAGCGCGGCGCCCATCTTGTGCTGAAATGTAACTTAGGTGTCCAAAATGCTTTTTTTGTTTGAGTTTTTCAGTGTATCTCTATCGATCCGATCAAATTGGCTGTCGAACTTCAAATGTGATTTAGCGGTAGGGAAGATAGCGTTAGCGGAGAAACGAGAAGAAACAATTTTTTGAAGGAAAGTGGTCTAGCTCTAAGCTCGAAAGAAAATAATACTGAAACGACAAACTAACTACAATGTCTATACTAAAACTTTGTTGCTGGTGACTCGTCCACGACATTCTCTACAGATACTGATCGGCTAAGCGTCTCGTGAAATTTCTCTTACTGTCTTATGCCGTGAAGATAAATGAACTACTCGCTCAAGGTCTGTATCGCAACCAATGAAACTTCTTCTACATCACAACAATACAGGTTTTGGCTGGGAGAAGCGTATGACTCTGCCGCTTGTTGTTATGTTATTGTTACTCGAAGGACGATGAACTCGCGTGAAATAAAGCTAAAAACTATATTAGGACTCATGTACAGATTTTCTATCCACCTATATCTTACTGAAAAATGTATATTGAAACTCAAAATCAGCCGGAAAAGGTCGCCGTTTTGCGATACTCAGCTAGAACTTCTACGTTCAAGTTTGAGTACTTTCTCATATCGTTTCCCTGAATTTATTAGAAGTGAGACAAGAATGAAGTGCGAGTCGGTAATATCTGATGCAAAGTGCTCGCTATCTTGTTATTTTCTTCATCATGGTCTTCGTTCTACATTACTTATTTCGCAATTGCAAGTGGAAAATCGATCGCACATTAACGTAGAATTGATCTTAATCAAAAATCACAGTCCTGCGTTTTGATCCGCAACGTTGTAAACAATAAACTTCTGTTTTTCATCTGCATCAGCATCTCCTAGCCCTAGTAGGTCCCAAAACTTCTCCACTACGTACTTATTTAGTTTTTACTTTCCTTACTTCCACACTTACTAGGGCGCATGCAAAACCTGATCTTCATAGTATTACACCAGAGCACAGAACTCGGTCGTGGGGATCGATCAGCGACGGAGGATGTGGCAAAGAAGCATCTCATGCACCTCTTTTCGGTTACTTAAATGCAGTGCTTTCATCGTTCTTACTTTACTGTCATTTCAAAACCAACATCGTATTTGTTTCGTAATTTTTCATTTTCTTGGAAACGATAACTCACTGGTTTCTTTTTTGTTTCATCATCTTTCGTTTCTTGCAGTAGTTGCTATTTTCTTATCATACATGGAGGTCTCATTTCTAGCAAGAGGCCTTTCCTTTTGGCCTCGTAGGATGCGTTGTCAATGAGCTTCGGTGGGAACCTCAGCGGTGGAAGCAAAAACCCACATTGCACTGGATTGATTCTGTGGTACTGAACTGGTATTTTTGCGTGGTTGTGAAGATGAGCCAAGTTGTTTATTCCCCCCGCCTCTGTTTATTCCACCCCCGCCTCTATCTCTGAAACGCGTAACTCCTTTTCCCGGCCATTGTGACATGCGTGAGGACGAACAGAAACAAGCCAAAACCAACGCAAGCGGCTGCCGCGTAGTGCGTGGACAAAGTCGTGTCGGTGTTGTCCAATCCGAAAACGGCGGACAATACTGCCGTCGTTAACAACCCGATCGTTGCTATGGTCGGCGAGGTGAGCAAGATCCCCCAAGCCCACAAGTAGTGGGAGAAGAAGGAACTCATGACACTGAACAGAAACAAGTTGGAAAGCAACTCCGTGTTCTTCTCGTCGTCCTGGGCGGCGATGAAAATCTTTTCCCAAAAGCCGCTGTCGCAAATACTGATCAGAGGGATGCCGATCGCGAGAACATACAACCCGATATATCCTGTTGAAAAACATCCCCACCCATAGCCGTCATGCAAATCTGCATGCTTAAAATGTCTCTCATGCGGAGCCCCATGAGACACGTTTTGTAAGCACTACTTTTAAATTTGTGATGCTCGAATCAGCACGAGGGGCTAGCTTTGTGATGCTGCTGCACTCGCTAAACCCGATTACACTGCGAGCCCAAACCTGTAATGCGCAACCGCCAAAGCTTGTTGATTTGTATTGCAGATTTCCGAACTCGACTCTGGTGTGGGGACGTTTTTACATATGATACGATATACCCGAGAAAGATCACCGGGTCGCGGACGTACTGGGTGATCAAAATCGCGTAGATCGCAAAAAGAAACGCCGAGGTGGAGGAAAAAACGGTCTGCGGCTGGTGCGCAAAAACCCCAAGGCTGCACAGGACGACGGCAAGCCACTTCCGGGTCTCCACCTCCTCGCCCAGCCAACTGATCGAGAGGAAGTAGACGGAAAGAGGCGAAAAACTCGAGAAAACGGCGGAGTTGGTCAGCGGAGAGAAAATGTGGGGCGAGTCGATGTTTGGGATACTGCTGGATTTATTCTCGGAAGATTCATTTTGGGGCGGTTGGGTCTCTGATATCTCGTCTTTGCTTCCTCCGGCGTGCTTCTTGTCCTCCGTCGTTGCTCCGGTTCTCGATAGTTTAGTTGTTGTTCTCGCACCAGCAGTTTTATTGGAAGTTGTAGCTGTTACCGCAACCGTACTATCGGAAAAGAGTTTTCGCTTCACAAACGCAGACATTGACAACCAGGCAGACTCGAGACGGCTGGTTAAACTAGCTGGCGCTGGTGATGTTGAGACGGACGAGTCGTGTGGCATACCAGTAGTACTGCCTTTCTCTTCTTCGCCAACGCCTTTCGCGGACGGTTTTCTGTCCTGCCCACGACGGGGATCATCGGGACCAAGAACGCCAGCAGGAGTAGAAGTAGCTCTCGACCCGCTTTTTATCGCGGTGCTCAGAAAGCTCAGCTTCACCAAGTTGGTTGTACTAGTAGGTCCGGCAACGTCGATAGGCAGCTGCTCTCTAGCTTTACCATCTGCGATCGATTGAGGTTCCTGTGTAGTTTGCCCGCGTGTTGCTGAGACCTTCTCAAAGGAAGCATAGTCATCCACATCGTCGCTCCTGTAGGGGTCGTGATCACCTCTAGTTTCACCGACAGCAGCTTTAGTCGGATGAAGTTGTCCCTTCTCCTTCTTCACCCCGCCCGCCGGCTTTATTCGCGTCAACGGCGCCACACTCGCCAAGTACGCCGTTTCCGCTTGCAGCCCCAGCCATTGCGCGAGCAGCAAAATCGGCGCGATCAATGCAATCGTCACGTACACCGGCGCTGCCAGTCGGTAATTGTAGTTCCACAGCAAGCTTGTGAAACTGGGGGAAGTAGTGGTCATTCTCATTCCGCTTCGGTTGACGCTCCCGGGTGGTTTATCATTTAAGAATTCATGTTCGACCTCGTCAATTTCAACAAAATCCAAGTCAACATCTTGTGCAGCTCCTTGTTCCCCACCACCACTGTCCTGCTCCCCTTCTGCATTTGCAAAGCTTCCCGTCGCCTTCCTCAAATAGTACTGCGTCACTGCTTTCAACCGTTCCGGGTGCAATGGGGTGAGAAGCTGGCCTAGGGGATCGGAACTAGCGAGGGAGCTGCTGCTGCTTTCTTGTTCTCTGGAAGTAGAAGATACCGACAAATCACTGCTGACAGGAAAACGCGGGGGAAGAAAATCCACTGCAGTTCTTGGTGCAGACAAAAACTGCCGGCCCGGGGACGTCGAGAGAAGCGCGCGCTGTGAAGGGTTGCGTGTGCCGTTGGCGGCTTGTAAAAAAAGTGTGTTCTCGTCTGAGGAGGAAGAAGAGGAGAACTTGTAGTATCCGTCTGGTTCGTAAAAATTAGAAGCGCCCTCTACTTCCACATTGTCCACATATTTGTCCGCACGTGGTTCATTATCGGTAGCTGCACCAGTTGCGGGGTTATTTAAGATTTGAGCAGCTGCAGCTGTACTTGGCACAAATGACGCTCTTGCCGGCGCAGAGGGTTTCGATCTGTCTTGGTCTCCTGTTGATTCGTCGTTGTAGTAGAAGAAAGAACTCTTCGCAATTTCCTCCGCGTCTTCGACGAGTAGGGCTAAAGATCGCTTTTTCGTTTTACCACGGCCTGCTCCGACTATGTTGGTCCTGCTGTATTGGTGCTGTTGCTTCGCGAAGATGGCACTATTCTCTATTTCTCGATCGCGAGCGAGGTGTAACGCCAGCTGCTGCGTCTCTTCTCCAGCAGCACTATCATCACTGGCAGGCTCCGGGTAGAAGTGAACGCGCTTCTCCGGCGGCGGCGGCTTAGGGTTACTAGCAACCTCCGCGTTCTTAGCCTTTGCTTTGTTCTTCCTTGCTCTCTTGCCCCTGCGATTTTTACCCGTCGGAGTGGAAGATGAAGCTCCAGCGCCTGCTGTACTCGAAGCTGCTTTTGGTGTGACGCCAGTGACAGCAGCAGGTGCAGGTGGTACTTTCTCCGTTACTCCCGCGCTTGCCTTCGTGGAGTTCCTTTCCTGTCGCTTCAAAATGGACCCGAGTGGCCGGCGAGCTCCAGCGGAATCCGAGTCGGAGGAGCTGAAGGCAGCGAGGGCGGCTGCTGTTCCGGAAGGTGTGTCGGTGTCGGAAGAGCTGAGGACGAGATTTTCATCGTCTGCTAAATCATCCTGTGTGTGTGCAAGAAGAACTGCTGGGTTAGTAGAAGAACTGGAGCTTGATGCGGCCGACGCGCCAGGTACAAAAAGTTCTTGACTTCTCAATCTTCTTTCCTCCCTTTTCTCCTCCTCCTTATGCTGCTTTTTCATCTCTCCAAAATCCCCTCGCGGCGTCGCCCCACTGCTTGTGCGCTTGTTGACCCGGCGGCGCCAAATGGGATCCGATTCCGAGATGGAGAGCTCGTCAAGCACTACGTCCGAGCCCGCGGCTTCGCCTTCCGCATCTAGTGCGCTTCTTCGTGCACCAGTCATGGCGGTGGAGTTGTTACTTCTCCTGTAATCAGCAAGAACCGCCGGCGACAATTCTTCTGATTGCGTTGGAAGGGCGTCACTTTGATCCCCAAACATCGCGGCCGGGGACGGCGCACCCCCGGTGCCGCCGGAGCGACTGGCTACAGTTCCGACAAGCGTGCGCGGACGACGTGTAGCCGGGGATCTTGTCATGCTAGTGACGCTAGTTCCATCTTGATCTACGCCAGGATCCTCGCTTTCTGACCCCGACCTGGACCTGTTCCTGCTCGGGGACCGGGACCACTCGTGCTGGAAGGGCTTTCCCAATGAGAGCGCACAACTCCCCCTCGTCCCCCTCATCTGTAATGCAAAATCGCCAATCCTCCAGTTGCTGCCTTGTAGCACTGTTTCCATGACAGATTCTGGAAGCGGAAACAGCATTACAGTCCGCTCATAAACTTGTCATGCACAGCATATACTTGTGCTGTTGTTTGTATTGCTGGCCATGCCATGATTGGCATTGCCGCTCGAATCAGGGGAGGGGGTGGAGTAGTGCACTTTCATATTCCATTTTCATCCTTCCCCGGCCTTATAGGAGAGCCGCGGTGGAGGATGTGCGCTGCGAACGCCGAGCGGAGTTCCTGCGGAGACCGGAGGGCGTCGGGGGACAGGACGCGGGGTAATAATGTAGGGGCGGAGCGCAGATCTCTTTCATCATCTTTTGTCATCTCTACTACCGGTTGCGGTTGTTGTGAATGTAGTGGTCCTGCTTGTGGTTTTTCTACTCTTTGTTCCGGAAGGAGCTCCTGCGCTATGCTATCCTTGCTGTGAGTAACAGGCGCGCTTCTGGGCGTAGGTATAGCAGCAGTTGTTGCAAATGCAAAATCTTCAGCACGAGCGGGTTCCTGCGTTGCCTGCGTTGTAGCAGACCGCCTTGCATCGTCCTGGGTAGAAACAGGGTTCGGCTTCGGCGCGCCAACAGATTCCGCAACAACACGAATTGACGAAGGAGCGCTCGCCTCCGCTTTCTGCTTTGGTACGCCCGGCTGTGCCGGTGTAGCTTTTGCAGGAGCTCCTTCTTCTTGCGGCAGTGTAGCACTTCGCGGGCGAGGAGCTGTAGTTGCTTTTTCAGTCGTTGCAGTTGCTTCATCTGCAATCGAATCAAAGCCGACCCCCTTCGTGTTCATGGTAGAAATTATTTCAAGACCAGAATCTGGAGAAGCTGGTACGCGATGGACTGGACCAGCTGCAGCTGCTTTCGGTTTTTTCGATTCGGATTCCTCGGACTCCTTGTCCCCGGTCACTGCTTCTCGTTGTCCCGTCAACATCGTCGTCGCAGATGAAGCGATAATTTGCTGCGCTTGAACGGCGGGAAGAAGAGGCGGTGGTGCTCCCTCAACCCTTTTGGCGGCCTCCACCGCCTCAACCACTTCGTCCGCCAGCAAGAAGACCGTCGGCCGCTCTGCCGCTTCGCCCTCCGCCTCTCCAATTGCCGAGCTTCCGGCGGGAGACATCAAAACTGGGGTTGTAGGTCGATCCGCCATGAAGCCAGCGTTTACTTTCAGCCGCACGGCAGCTGGACCTACTCTTTGCTTTAGTTCTTGCGCCCCAGAGGACGGAGTCGACGTCTCAGCCTGTACTTGTTCGCGGTCAGGGTGGTCACGCTTCCTGCGGTCCTCCTGCACACCAAACGCCGAAGTGGTTTTTCTGTTCGACGCCGAAAGTAGCAAAAACTCTTCTGTCGTACTGTCCTGATACACGGCGTCGTAGTCGTCGTACAGATCGTGTACGTGCTCCTCCGAAGCGCGGTAATGAAACCTTGTCAACTGCCCCGGCAAAGAAACGAGCACCGACGCCGTGCTAGCATGATGTTGCGACGTCCACCTGGGACTAAGTCCGGGGAAGGAACTGGCACTGGAGCTGGACAGATTTGCGAGGGAAGTGGAGGACGTTCTGTGCTGGAGCGTATTTGTGGCGTCATTATAGATGGACCGACCACGTCGTCTGTGAAGAATGTCGTCGTCGTTCGCATCTTCTTCTCGATCCGATTCAATGAGCAAGTCGTCGCTTGGTTTACTTTCACCTTCAGCAGCGACTGGCTTCGGTCCGGTTTTGAGCATTTTCTTGGCCGGCTGGCTCCGCCGCAGGTAGTAAAAGTCGTCGTCGTCGCCAGGTACAGAAACGCCATCCTCTGGGCGCTTTCTCCCTTTACCTCGCCAAGATTGTGATGCGGTCGACGCAGAGGCGGATGTGGCCATAATTTGATGCTGCTGCGCAAGAGGAATATCCGCCTTCGACGAGGTCGCGGTCGCCGCTGTTATTCTCGCTTGCGCACTGCTGCTGATCACTGCACTGGACATGGACCAGAGGTGCAACATGTGAAAAAACCAAAAGAAAACCAAACTAAAGTTGCAGAACAGCAAGAGCGAAAAGTGGTGCTGATAGTCAAGTTGCTGCAGAATGGTTTGATGCAGCCCGGAAGACAGACAGTCGATGACGCACACGAAGAAGATCGCGCACAGCCCAATCGTAAACCGTTCATTCTCGGAATACGTCGTGAGCGGGTCCCGCTGTTCCCAAGCGCGCATGCGGGCGCGTCGGTAGCGCCGCTGACCCTCCGGGTCCCGGGTCTCGACGCGGAGGAGCGTTTCCATTTTTTCCAGTGATTTCTGTATGGGATTTTGTATAATTATTTTACCACGATACTACAGATCCGCTCACATGCCAGTTGCGGCGCTTACTCCTATGTCTCACATGATATGCAAGGACGATGCTTCGAAACCAATTTCGCGGTGTTTCGAAGTGTGTTTGGTGCTGAATGTTACGGCGCCGGCGACATGCAGCTGAATCCGAGCAAGGCAGTCAAACGGACTACCACTCTGACCAGACCGGCTAAGCGCGCGCGCCCCATGCTGGCACTGAACACACATAAATATAGTGATATTGCTAATTCCAGCCGTCCATCAGGTTGAATCGTTTACGGTTTCCTGCTTGGCCTTCCCACGGGAAATAATTCGCCAAAGCACAGAGGCTGGGAGGCTGGCAAACAATCAAACGGCCGAACGGCAACGCAACGCTCCACCACTGCCTGATGGACAACCCGCCTCGCGAATCCGGGGGAGCCAGGCGGCCAGCGGCCCGGCCGGCCGGCGAGGCGCCAGGGGTGCGAGGCCGGCCCCCACACTTATTTTTTTCATTCGGCCAACCGCAACCCGGCCGGCCAATAATGAAGGGCACTGTCCGCCGCGGAAGAAAACAGGACACCCGCCTCCAAGCGCGGGGCGGGGCGGGCCGGGCGCCCGCCCGTCCCGCAAATGGCGGGCCGCCGGCCGGCGGGCATGCAGAATAAAACTGGCGGCCTGGCTTCGCTCCCCCCGGCCCCCGTCCTTGCTCCACATCTCAGAGAGGCCAGCCGGGGCCCCTGCCGCTTTTGTTTTGGAACACAGCGCGCCGCTGGGCACCGGCCTGCGGAGCGAGGCGCTCTATCTTTGACGCCCGTCGCTGTTCTTCCTGCCAGCTAGGGCCCGCCTGCATGGCTGCCATTGCGCCCCGGGGCCTCCCCAATGCTTCTCGGTGGGCGTGTCGCGGCCGGCTTCGCCGCTCGCCCGGTTTCTACGACCAACCACGCAAGGCCCGCGAAGGCAGGCCCCGCACATCCGCCCGCGCCGCTATCTTTGCGCCGTCGCGTCGAACGCGGGCAAAGCGGGCACGGGGCGCGCGGGTCGCGGGTTGTGACATGCAGGAGACATCCTGCGCGATGCCCTGGCGTTGGCCCCTGCGGCGCGTATGGGCTAGGGCCTTAAGGCCTTATGGAAAGACACGCAGGGCGGGGCCGCGGGCGCCGCTAGAACAGGCGGCCGCGGCGCCTGGGCTTCCGCGGAAGCCCCTGACCCTGGCAAACATGCTCGCCCTTTGTTCTGCGCAGCAGATAGTTAAAATCTCTCACCGGTGCCCCTGCCTCTCATCGTTCCTCCGTCTGGTGCTCCGCTCGACTTCCCCGTGAAAGCTCTCGCAACATGTGCCCCTTGCAGGAGCGGGGCAAAGATCCAAACAAGAACACAGGTCTTCGTACGTACAATTTCAAACCGTCTTGGTGGCTGCCCTTCGCGCCCTCGAGTACTAGTACTCTTTATCTTATCACTTCATATCCGTGTTTTTTGTGGTATTGAAGTTCCGGCGGTAGGGCAGAAAGGAGGACCTTTCGGAAGTTTTCGTAGATGGGCTGCTTCTGCTGCAGGTGAAGCTGCAAGTAGAAACCTAATTCCATAGTATCAAGCCCTGTAAATCCTCGCAAAATTTTCGACGGGCCGTCGACAGATCGGACAGGATTTCAACACGGGGTAGCACCTGCTACACAGACACAAATGTCCACATGGCATCGCCGCGTGGCTTTGCGGCTGGCTCAGGCAGATCACGCACGGGCCGGCCTGTCCTGGTTGCAGCGCTGTGGCGGTCAGGGGGCTGCCATGTAGTTCCTGCTGGTCAAAGCTGGCACTGTCGCTGGCCGATACGGGTCCATTACCATTGATCGTAGTGCCACCGTGCAATTGGTCCAGAGTCGGGATGGCGTTTTCCTGCTGTTTACTCTGCGTCGGACGAATCAAGTAGCGGTTAGGGGTGATAGCCTGCTGCTTTTGAGGTGCGCCATGATCTGCAGGTGCACGTCTGAGTGACTGCTCCTGGGGACTCGCAGCAGATTTTTCCGAGTTGGTTTTACTGCGAGTAGGTCCATGTACAGGTGGTGGGGGGTGAGGCTGCAAAGGCAGTGATTCCTGCTGGGTTTGGTCTAATGCTGGCTGTGCTTCCGGTTCTGCTTCTGCATGAAGTTGTAATCCGCCTGGCTCGCCGGGGTCGGGCGAGTCCTCCACCTGTCGACCACGATCTATATCTGCTACATCTTCTGGCAAAGCCTCTTCGGCGACGGTGCCTGGCGCCGCAGTCATTCCCCCAGTAGTTTGATCCTCCCGCGCTGCGCCGCGGCTGCTTTTCCGGTCGACCGAGCCGACGGTGAGGCCCAGGGACGAGGACTCTTTACTCGGCCCGCGTTTTGGAGAGGAAGTGCCAGCTTCTAGGGTGTTTGGGAGCGAGTCAGCTGCGTCGTTGTTGCTCTCTTGCACGAGGACGATGGCACCCTGTTCAGGTGGTTGAAGTGGCGCACCGCCCATGCTCACGTCGCCGAACCCTTTTTGCGGCGGCTGCGCGTGCGGGTGCGCGGCTTGTGCTGTTGCAGCTGTTTCTACAAGAACCCTTGATATTGTGTCTCCCCCAGTGCTGTATCCTGATGTCGATGTGTGTCCTCCTTGTCTGGTGCTTCCCGCATCGCCGGATAGGTGTCTTTGCGGATAATATGCTGCCGCGGGGTCGTAGCTGCTGGCACTCCTGCTTGCCCCCTGGCCCGAGAGGAAGTGCTGCGGATTTTGATTCCCTGCAACCACCAGAGTTGGAGTTCCCCTTCCCGCTGCTATCGCTGAAAAAGCTGCTTGATCTTCATCCCCCTGCGCACCGGCACCATTGTAGATGCCGACGTCAACATCGTTCACCTGTCGACGTGGACCACCAACGATGCTATTGCTGCTTCCACCGAATAAAGTCCCCACTGTTCTTCGTAAACCAAACTCGTCGTACACCGGACCGCTCATCCACTGTGCCGACGAATTGCTTGCCGCTGAGATCGTTCCGCCATCACCGAAGCCACCGTTCTTTTCGTATCTCCCGAGATACGCCGCCGTACTCGGCGGAAAGAGCACGTTTAAATTCTTCGCGTCAAGAAGTTGTACATTCGAAGCTGCTGCAGCTGCTGCTGCTGGTGCGAGAAGAATCGGCACTGGGGCGATGCTCACGCCCGGCGCAACTTCGTCTTCGAGAACGGGAATCAGATTTTGCCTATCGTGATTCGACAACGCGAAAGAGCGGCTGCTATTCGAAGTAGAGCTCGGGAACACATAATTACTCCCCCCACCTGGTGACGACGCTGGACCAAGATGTGCAGAAGCTGCTCCGGGACTGAAATGTTGACCAGCGATCGGGGACGATGATGCTCCTGTAGCTACAGTTCTATTGCTACCCGTCGCGGCTTCTGGCTCATTTATGTTTATCACACTCGCGGAACTGCTGGAGCTGGTCGCTGGCGTACTTTTGTTCGCGTGACTCTCAAAATACCGTTGCGCAATCGACCCGGCTGCCGACGCACTACTGCTCGCGGGTCCGAGCCCGGCGGGCCGGCGAGAAGACGAAGCTGTTGACCCAGGAGCACCGAGGAGGTACTTGTTTCTTCCGACGGTAGCGGTACTAATCCCATAATTCCCTGTGCTTGTAATTGAAGCTGAACGTCCATTCTGGTTCATCCACGACCGGGGAGGGTAAGGCACGGAACTCAGCCCCGGGCCCGGTGCCGGAACAGTACTAGAACTGCTTGTCGTGGGAAAGGGAAAATCATTGTGGACGAAGGTATAATTCGGTTCTGTTCCTGCCAGTGCTGCATGAGCACTGTCTACTGGGATACTCCCCGTCGTTGCAGATGACGGCAAGGTGCTACTGCTGGAGGTCGTCGTACTACTATGTCCAACCGGTCGTGGATGCAAGACCGACCGCGCCCCCTGCTCTGGCGAACAGAGTCGTTTCGGCACCGGGGCGTCGTTTCGAAACAGAAAGCTGCTGAGAAAGGTGTCGGAACTGGGGTTTTGGAAGACCGTGACCTCGCTGTTCGGAAGCGAGGTGGAGCTGTTTACTAAACGTTGTGTTGTCGGGTGATGCTGAGAAAACTCGAGCTGGTTGTTGTTCTCGTTCCACTGCTGATGGTGCTGAAAAGAAAAAGCCCCTTGCTGTACGAGAGAAGGCGTCGTCTGCGGCCGGGTGGCGCCCGGGGCTGCTGCGCTCCCCCCGGTTTGACCTTGAAGTAAATCTTCATTGCTAGTACCAACATTTGAAGATGTAGCAGTTGCACCTCCTGGAGGTGGTGGTACTGAAGTAGCTACCTCCGAGACGTAATTCTCGGTGAGCTGGAAAAACTCGCGAAAACAGCGCTCGGCGTGGAAAACTTCGGCGGCCGCGAGTTTGCGCAGGTAGGTGTTCAGCACATCGACACAGAACAGTTCGTCGCGCGCCAGGTTTTCAACCGCGATGGAACTTGGGAACTCGGGGATTTGGGTGAAGGCAGGTTGATGTATATTGGCGGTGGAGGTGGACGTGAGCTGATTGTAATTTTACAAAATTATATGTTCATACTTCGTTTTCGACACGATAAAGAACGCTATGCGAAACAACAAGTGGACAGGACGTTGACATGGCCTACTGCGTTCAGAGACGATGGCTCACAACATGAGAAATACACGACAAAATTGCCACTTTCTATGTCATCAATTTACTTGGTCGTGCAGCACTTGCAGAGACCGGAGCCGTTTCGAGACGTGGTGCGAAAAACCGTCGTCCTGTTGCTGAACCTGAATTTTAAGAAAAACCTCGAGCACCGGCTCCACAATCGTGTCACACTCGATGATGCGAAGCTGCATGTGGCCGACAAAATAAAGTGCGGAGTCGGGATGAAATAAACCTTGTAGTACGTGGAATCAATGAAGAGCTCAATTATATATATACATCATTTTCATCTGAAGCTACTTCGTCTTCTGCTACTTTTTTCGACGGAGAAACAGAAAGTCACTGCAACATAAAGAAATAGCTGCAGCGACTGCACCAACTCTAGCGGACGCTTCGCGGACGTGCGCGCGCGTGCGACAACTTTAGCAAAAGCCACTCAAAGTTATGCGCAGCATCAGAACTGTTCTACTCTTCTGCTCCGGCGGGTTCTTTTGGTTTTATACAAGCGTGATGAGCAGGAGCAGTTCTTTTTGCACTTCGACTTCTTGGTGTTGAAACCTTGGAAATACATACGTCACCACCCATTCTGAACGCAGCTAAGCGACCAAAACAAGGTTGTCGTGAGTAGAGCAAAGAGTGCCTTTTGGTGTTAAGCTTGCGACGCCACTCTGTGAAATCTTCAATTTTTTGTACACGACGTTCATATCTGAAGTGCTACTGTATGCGTGTTCTTCATTGGTTTCATTTTCCATCATGTACATGTGCTCAACTTGTTGCTTGGCAACTTGAACTTCGTAAAAAACACTGCACATATATGTTCCACGATTCCATTTCTCGTGGTGGTGGCTTCAAAAAAAAGGAAAATGTAGGGCAAAACAAGACTTACAAAAACAGGTTCTTTGTCAGCGTCTCTGAGGACTCTTTGTCTGATTACTTAAATAATTTCGTCCGCGTTTATCACGGTACGAAGACAAACTTCTACAGCTTCTTTCCTCGAAAATGATTTTTCGAGAAAGCCAACGACAACTTTCCGTCCCTCCTCCCGCGTCATTTTCCCTCGCAGATTTGGTACGAATACCAAATGAAATCTTCCCCATTGATGCTTTTCGTGACGTCAATTGTGCATTGCAAAAGTATGTTCGCACAGCTACCAAGTACGAATTGCATGAATGATAATTTCATAATCTTTCCATCTCAATTCATTCACTCACTCACGCAAGCTATTATCCTTCTTGAAGAGTTCTTTCATCGGTTTCCCATCGTTCTCTCTCGGATGTGCTTACAAGTGTATCGCTTTGCTAAGAATCTTCGCACGCATCAGCGCGCGGCGTAGGTCCCGTCACTCATCTTTTGGAACCAGATGCCGCACACTCGGTATTCTGTCCGCCCCGAATTCTCACAGAAATCTTCGGCGTCGATTTGGAACGTCACGGGATCGGGATCGGCGTCGCTTTTTTCGGTTTGCCAGGCGCTGCCTGTGGTGTTGGGAACTCTTTCCCAGCGCCTGCCGCTGATATTCGCTACGAATTCCGCTTGTTTTTGCTCGGCCTCCTCCTTTTGTTTCCGGATGTTTTCGTTTTGTCGCGCGGTCCTTGCCTTGCACGCCTTGGTCTTTCCCCTCCTGTCGGCCTTTTGCTGTTTCGGTAGCGGCTTCGTGGGCCTCTTTGCTACGAGGTGCGCCTTCACCACGTGGGCCGCTGGCTGTGGCTTTAAGTCCATGAACCCGTCGACCGGAAGGCCTATGGCGTCGAAGTCCTCTTTTACCATTCTGCCCCAGGGGGTGTTTTTTCGGATCTCTTGCTTCGTCAGGTGGTGGCATGCTTCGTTGGGGTTGCGAAAGGTGTGCGCCGCCCACGCTACCCGCCTCTCCCGCAAGATGGTCTCTATCGGCGGCACGCCCGTCCTGTTGCAGAGGTCGAGCCGGCTTGCGTACTCTTCTGCTCCTTCCGCTTCCTCTTGTGCGTACTGCCATGCGCGTTTTTCCCCTTCCACCGTTTTCAGGGTGCTGTGCTGGAACCACCGCAAAGCCTTGAGGTCGTGTTCCCGTGGGTGCCAGGTTTCCGCGTTGTATAAAGCGACGGAGTTGGCAAGGCTTTGGTATAGAGTCGCTTTCATCCTCCTGGAGATGTCTCGGTCTCTCCAGATGCCCTTCAGTGCCTGGACCGTGGAACGCGCCATGCCGGTGCGCCTCGCGATCTCCTTCGTTGTCGCCGCGTTGTTTTCTACTTGCGTGCCCAGGTATTTGAACAAGCTGACGGTCTTGATTTCTTCCCCGCTGTAGGTGGTTAGGTTTGCTGGGACGAGCTGCCGCGCGCGCTCTGCTTTCTGTTTCTCCAGTATCTGTCGCCCTACCCGGAGTTGTCGCTCTTCCTCTTCTGTCTTCGCTGGTCGGCAGAAGCCCGTCGCTTTGTGGTAGGTCAGTGCTTTTTGGTCGCTCAGGATGTCGCCGCATCTGTCGCAGACAAATGCGTTCTTCTCTTGCTTCACGAACCGAATGCGGCCCATGCGTATGAGCCTTGCCGGCGTTTCGGCCCATCGCCACCGCACTGTTGCCCACCCGCTTTTCTTCAGGATGCAGCAGTTGAAGGACCCATCATCCCACGCAAGTAGGTGCGTGGGCTTCAACCCCATGTCCATCCGTGGCGCCTTTTTCGCTCCCTGTTTCAGCTCTGGGCGCAGGTCCGCCCCACTCCACTCGACCATCCACCCGCTGCGCTCTGTGCCGCCAAGTTCCTGGAACTTGAATCGCTCTTCTCGTGCTTCTTCGTTCGTTTTTTCGGCCGGCTGCAGGTTGAACGTCATGGCCTCGGTCTTTCCATCTCAAGGGAAGATGGGATCTATGTCTGTCATGCTCATGTAGCCCGCGGAAAAACTACATCAGATCTCCTGTCACGCCCGAACGCAATTTCATGTTTGTACAAGTGCGATACAACTTTAGCGAAGGATATCACTGAGACCGTCGCAATTCGGCCCGTCCGGCGCTCCAGGGGCGTTTAGGTCCAACGGATTTTCTGTGATGTTCCCGTTGACCGCCCCCGCCGCTTTCACGTAGCACCACTTTTTCGTGCACCAGTCTGGACGGTCCTGTGGGTCCGCGCACCGGTAATTCGCACCGGCTTTGCCGTTTTTTCCGTCAGATGCCGTCTATCCTCTGCAAAGGCAATATCGTACCTCCTTGTAGTATATTGTTCATCGAATTTTTAGTGCAGTTATTTACATACATAGTATCTGCATCTTTGCGAACTTGAATCAACATAATTAATACAAATCTCACTCTTCAATTTCATCTTGCCAAAATTTCTTGTCATGCGCTCTCTACTAATACGATACTTTTGCACTGCATACCACCGTCTCTGTGTCTTCCCAGGCCGCGCATATCCTGAGCAAAAACGCCTCCTCCCCAGAGCTGTCACGCAAATCTGCATGCCTGAAATGCTTATCATGCACAGCCACGGCACGAGAGGCATTCTTTCATTTCTAACGCAATCCGGGAGCCCCAGCCTGTAATGTTAGAATCAGGATAAGCATATCGATTTCTCATCATGCGGATGCGCTAGGTAATAAACAGCAGTACGCTATCATGCGCAACAGCCAAAAGCGGTGGAAGTGTGAAGCAACGTCCTCATCTTGACTCGGGGGTGGGGAAGTTTTTGGACGGGATAACGCAGAACTCTCCGTAATTCGGACCGCCGCCGTACTTCAGCGTGTAGGCCTTTCCGTAGTCCGTGTCGTCTTTTTGTGGTGTGTATCGCGAGAAAAAACTGTTTCAACACTGGAAAGTTGTGATGCAGAGGACGCAACTACTACACCGAAGTGCTTGTCTTGCTGCACATGCAAGACAATGCATTTATTTCAGGCGTGTTTCCCCGAGAAACAGAAAGCTCGCGTGGCAAATTTTTTTTTGTGCTGGTGTGATGCAAAGTAGCGCGCAAGATTCTTACAGTTGTGACGCAGTTTTTTCGTGCGATAGTGTAAGCCACTCTTGGGCAGGAAACTGCAGGTCACAGGAAGCCAAGTTGTATCCCGTCCACGTTGTGTCAGTGCCTGTGCCACATCCGTCTCGCATCAAATAGCACTTGCGTTTGCCGCTAGCGTCTGCATTGTTTTCCAAGAAGAAGGATTTGCATTCGTCCGTTTTCGAGCACAAGTACCGGCATTCGCTCAGCGTGTAGGCACGGTTATTGTAGGTGCTGATCACGATGGGATTCGTACCTCCCAGAAGCGACGTGAAAGCGCCACCAGGCTGGCACTGACCGCCGTATCCGACTATCAAGTGCAAATATCAGGTCTGGGTGGTGTGGAAAATTGCAAAACCTGAGCAGGTGCTTCTTGTTTAACACGGCTATAGCGCGTCTGGTGTATCATGTTGCGGAAGAACAGTGAATGCCTACTGAATTAAGTGGAGTACGTATCTCATGCGCAATACGCAACACAGCCCTGGTTCCCCAAAAGATTTTCATGCTTGGAGGCCTATTGTTTCTTTGTCACCCGCGAGTCAGCATGGCAACTTTCCAGGCCATAGATACAGACATATTTGCAAAAAGGCATATCGACGGCGCAGTTACTGTCGTCGACCTGCGGCACATCTGTTGCCTCTATACAACTTGCCGTGTTTTGCTCCAAGCTATACATCATCTGCGTCGATTGGAGGTATCCAGGCGACTCGAGCGGACACAAATTGGACGGAAAATGGTGGACATTCCGAAACAAAAGCAGCGGACTTCGTCCGTCATTCATCCATGAGAAAGATGCTGAATTCTGATGGAGCTGGGATTCTCATACAGCCATGTCTTGTGGTGCTTTGTGCTCCTGCTGCGCCTGCACACAAAACCGTAATCGAAAGAGCACCGAGCACGGCCCCACCACAGGCAAATAGAGTGGCAGATTTGGCCGCAACTGGGTGTTGCGGAAACCATGGCCGGGCCGCGCCAGGAAAAGCCAACAGCGGCGCGAAGACTTTGGCGCGCCAGGGCAGCGGGCTGGCACGCGCGCGCCGCCCCCGTGTCGTGCGGCGGGCGGCGAGCAAAAAAATTGTGTCCGACCTTTGGCGCGCATTGTGTCCGGTTTTTGGCGAATTGTGTCCCAAGGCAAGTGTGTCCGAGCAAAAAGCACACTGAAAATATGCACGGCATCTTTTACCTGGCGTGCGGCCGGGGCGCCGCCCACTGGGGTGGTCCGGCTGGAAAGGTTGCTGCTGGCAGTCGGAGACGCCACAGGCGCCGCCACTTCCGTGGGCTTTCTCACACAAATGAAAGAATGGGAGGCGCTTCGCAGATTGGCACCACACCCAGGCGGCAGGGCGCGGACTGCCGCGTGGCATGTCCTCCCTTCAGGTGAATTGCTTTCTTTCCGTCGGTTCTCAGCCATCGGCCCCACTGCTTCTCTTCGCCCTCTACTATTCACAGAAGCTGAAAGCGCAACTAACGCAGTCCTATGGCAGCTCGAGTGCTTCTGCATTGTGGCAATGCGATGAGGAAGCTGACAAAAAAAAAACATTCTCAGCGCTCAGGCGAAGGTGCTAGAGATTCGGAAAAAGATGAATTTTGATTGTAATTGTGCACGTTTTTCTGCCCCGTTTTGTGTCCGCTATACGGCCTGGCGCCATCCATACGATTTCAACATTCCCATTCGTGTCGTCCAAGTACACCCGATTCGGACAGACGGCAGTGTAAAATTGGCACGTCCCACTTCTGTATGGATTGCAAATACAATGTCAGGTGTCTGATACGGGCAGGATGCAACTTGACGTCATCCTAAGTCTGCTGACGTAGACAAAAATCCGCCGGCCTTGCTCAGTCGAAAGACACTCTGGGGTTCTTGCCTCTCACAGCTGTGGCATCTCTCATGCAGGCTACACATTGAGAGGCCTCCACGGGCACGGATCTTGTCATGACATGCTCATACTCTGAGCATGAATTCCACAACTTCTTTCTTGCAGGTCGAAAAATTATACAAATTTCTGCATTAGCATTCTTCCTGACCCAGACATAATCGAACTCTATTTGCACTTGATACTGTGTCGGACTGGTAGGCTTTGCACATGCCGTTAGATTCCGTACGGCACTGCAGGTCACAGCGCCGCCAGAAGAAATTTTTAGAGGCGTCGAAATAATATTCCAATTGTGGGTTGACGTTGACCTTGAAGACTTCGTCTCCTGTCAGTCCACCAGACCCATTATACTGAGAATTGCACTTGCCGCTGAACTCCTTCGCGCAGATGGGGTCTGTGAAAGTACTAGTACCGCCGGCAGCCGACAGCGACAGATCGGTCCAGGTAGGTAGGATCGGAGCAGCGTCATCCATCGAATTAACACATGTGCACGTGTCCGCCTTCTTGCTGGCTTTGGTCTGGAGGTGATTTCGATTTGTGAATGCAGCTCCTCCATCTGTGTGGGCCTGGGTCTTTTGCTGCGCTGCACCTCGTCGCAGCACCTTCACGGCTTGCACCGCCGGGCACCTAGACACGACCTGGAGGGCCGCAAGAAGACGACCGGCAAAGGAGTAACGACGCACCTGCGCGCCCATGATCCTTTTTTCACCCCACTACAATCAACATCGCGGACATTTTGAGGTTTATTCCAGCCTCGTGCATCTGAGTTGCAGCAGAGCCAAGAGGAGGATAGCAGAAGGGCAACAATGCATAACAACTTCTGGACTCCAAGCAGCTCGGGAAAGATCTGCAAGTCCGATAGAGGCAACAGATTTCTAAAATTCTTTATCGTCCGACGCCTCCGCGTCACACTCTCAATTTTCTCATAGTTGTGGCACTCGTGGTCAGCAGTTCATTTCTTCCAAACATTTGACTCTGCTCAGAATTGATGAATGGTCACTCGCAACACAAGTGCGCTCATTTTCTTTTGCTGACAGACAAGATCTTTAAGAAACATCACGAAAGCCAGACCTACACCTACTGGGAGGTGGGTGTGGGAGTGAGTGTGGAACTACCTCCCCCTACATTCAATAATTTAAATTTTAGTCGCACAAAAGTTCTCGTTGCAATCCTGCGAAAGGGATCATGAACGTGATATTATCATGGAAATAACTGCAATGGCGAAGAGGATTCCGACTCGAGGCCCGGAGCACTAAAACATTACGAGCAAGTTGTTCTTCAATATCTTTGATCTTTCTGCTTGTGGGCCAGGGCCACGTGACTGATCAATAAGGCATGAATCCAGGTGGCGGATGAGGTGCCGGGCCCCCACTTCCGCCGGGAAACATGTTGTAGCCATACGGCAACGGCGCACCTGTTGACGAGTACTGCTGGTATTGTTGATTCTCATTCTGATTTATTGCCCCCGCCCGCGGCGCACTGTGTACTACTAGGTTCGTCCCCTGCTGATAGTGCTGGGGATGATTCGCGTGGTTCGCGTATTGCGGTGTCGTTTGTGTCTGAAAGTCCGGGGTATCGAAGCGGTTGAAGGTCGCGTTGTTGTGCGCCGGCGCCGTTGTTGTCCCAGCAGGCCCCAGCCCGACGTGAAAGGGGTTTACATTCGTGTTGCTCGCACTGTTGCTGTAAAGCATGTTTGACGTCGTACTTGCCCCCCCGGCCACCCCCGGCGGCCCTGCACTCGAGGACGACGAACCACCGCCAGGAGCTTGATATTGAAATTGTTGCTGTTGCTGTTGTGGTTGTCCGCCTGCTGCTCCTCCGCTTCCTGTTGGGACAAAAGAACTCGCAGCACCCGGATTGGCGTTCCACAAGGGTCCGCTGTTCAGCCGTGCGTTTTGTTCCTCGTGCGCCTCCCTTCTCTTCTCCAGCTCCTTCTCCCGTGCCTCCTCCTCCTTCGCCTTTTTTGCCTCCCGCTTCTTCGCAATCGCCCTTTGCACGTACGCGTCGTGTTCGCACGCCCTGAATTCCTTGTCCCACTTTTCCTTCATCTTGTGGTAGTGCTCCTGCCCGATGTTTTTGTGCAGCCAGGTCTTCACGTAGGCCCCGGGAAGTTCGATGTTCTTCCGTCCCATGTACTCCAGGATCCGCAGACCGACCGGCTTCAATAGCCTCGACATTTCGGACTCGTCGCTGTCGTACTCGTCGTCCTTTTTCTTCGCGAAGGCCGCACTGCTCGCGCCGGAGCGCTTCCCCCCGCGGCCCTTGCCCTTCTGCGTTATTTGTTCCCGGTCTTTTTCCTCATGTCTGCGCTGGTTGATTTTGTCCTGCAGTTTTGATTGATCTGTGCCTTTCGGGTCCTGCTTCCGGTGCATGTTTTTTTCCTTCAAAAAGGCGATGTATTTCTCCTCTTCCGCGGGCTTGGTAAGTTGCAACGCCTCCCACAGCGGATTTACCAACACCAGTCCCGTTTCTTGCTCCCGCCTCTTCTGGTGCTTTGTTTTGAACTCTTCCGACCGGTAGCTGGAGATCAAAGCCTGCGTCTCCCCCGTGCTTGTTTCCCCGAAAATAGCTTCTTGCTCGAAAAGCTCGTACGCCCGGTCGAAGAACCACTGCAGGGTTGGGTGCGTGCGGAGGAGCTCGTGGCACTTCGCGCCGCGCTATCAAGTGTAAAAGTGTCTGGGTCTGGAAGGATGTGAACTTGTGATGCGCATTTCATAACACAGACAAATCTCTCATGCATCTTTGCAAAAGGTGCCCATATGTTGTCCCCAAAATGGGGGATTTGTCATGCGGATTAAGCAATGCGGAAGCTTCTCGAAATCTGTGATGCTAGGGCTTCCATGACAGACATTTTGTGTCATGCAAAAACAGCATGACAAAAATCTGCATTCTTCCAGACCCAGACATCTTTACATTTGATACGCGCACGCCGTGGGGAAACTTCTCCACCGGCTTCGCGAATTCCTCCTTCAGGTTGTCTCTCGTCACGCACTGCTTGTAGTAGTTTTTCAGAATCTCCAAAATTTCGTCGTCCGGAATCAAATCCTGCCGGCAATCCACCCATTTCATAAACTCGCCGTCGGGCTTCAAAGGCTTGATCGCGTGCAGATGCGCTGTGTGCGGGTGGGGTAACGCCTGGGCCTTCACCTCCCGAGAGGCAATGGCGCTCTGCTCTTTCTTCTCGTGCTGTTTTCGCACGATCTCGGAGAACGTGTCTTGATTTGGCTGCTCGGGGGACGAGCTCGCGCCGGTAGAATTTTTCGGGTTCCTCGCTTGTTGTTGATTTTGATGGCTTACTGTTCCGGTTGGTACTTGATTAGGATTTTTTGGATTTCCCCTGTCTTTGCTGTTATTTTTCCCTTGATGTTCCTCTTGAGCAGCTGCACGCATCTCCCTTCGCCTTGCTCTCTTCTGCGCCTTTGTAAGACGCTTTCCCTTCATCTGGCTTGCGTTCATTTCGGCAAGATTATCCACTTGCTGTTGCTTCGTTCCCCCACCATTAGTTGTACTTTGTGCAGCTGCCTCACCTGAAGATGCTCCGCTCCCGAACGCGTTGTAGATACCCGCGCCGTGAGGTCGTTGTACTTGCTGTTGCTGCTTGTTTTGTTCTTGCCCGCCCCCCCGAGCAGTAGTAGATGATGTTGCACCAGGTCGTTTATTCATGCGTTTTTTATTTCCATCTCGAGCAAGGTGTGCAACGGCGTCGTCGTCACTATCATCCTCGTCCCCGAGCAATGCAACTTGGTCGGCCAGTTCGAATTGGTTCTTTCCTAGGTTCGCATCCATTTCGTCCTCCGACGAATTCGAATTATTGCTGTCATCATCTTGACCATCTTGCTCCCCGTCGCCATCAGCAGCTCTCCTTATCGCAGCCGCGTCCGTCCAACTCTTCCCCATTGCAGCTAGTGTCTCTCCCTCTTTCCTAAAAGCGGCACTGCTACCAGCACCACGACCACTCTTCTTCTTGATACTATCTCCCTCGAACAACGATCCCTGCCCCGCTTTGAAAGAGGAGCCGAGAGCTCTCTCTTCTTCCAATAGTTCGTTTTTCATCTGCTCTCTTTCCCGGAACCAGTCGGATTTTTCCTGCTTCCCCCGTCTTTCCCTTTTCAGCTGCAGCAACGTCTGCTCTTCCATGGTGGAGATTCCCTGTTTGCACTGGATCATCATCGTGTCTAGGTCATCCGTCCGCCCAATGCCCATGCCCACGTAATCCAGCTCATTCGGGTACTTCGCCTTGTACTCCTGCAAGTCTTCCAGTACTTGCGCCCGTACCCGCGCCGCGCCCTCGTGCCAAATCCCGAACTTTGGGTCGCACCGCGGCCCCTTGGGGGCCGGGAGCTGCTCGAGCACGTCCCAGGCAAGGGGCTTGCCCAGGGTCTCCCAGCCGGGAAAGGTGCCGTGGCGGGAGACGTATTTCGTTTTCCCCGTTTGTCTGTCGGTTTGTTTGATTGCGGTGGTTTTGCCCGAAAACTCTCGGATGTACTGCTCGTCTGGCGTTGTCACGCTGTTGTAAAGAGTGCGGTGTGGTTGTGGAGCTGGAGGTGCAAGTATTTTACCTTGGTTAGTATTTTTCGTAGGTTGTCCTTGTCCTCCGATGGGCGGAGGAGGGGGCATCATGTTAAGATTCTTGGCCGCCGCATTTTTTGCAGCACTCGACGAAGAAGTAGAGGACGAGAACAACCCCGAAGCCGCCGCGGCGCTGCGTGCTTGATCGAGGTACTTCTGGCGATTTATCACCGTCTCGGCCGCCAATTTCGCATTTTTCAATTTTTTCCTCTCGTTGTTGCTCAAGCCTGGCTGTTGTAATTTCAGATCAATCAACTCTGGCGCAGCGGCGCGCAGGGTCTGCGAGTTCCGGATAGTGCCGTTTACAACTTTCTCTCTTGCTTGCAGTTGCCGTCGTTGCTCTTCGTCCTTGCGTGTTTTCTCTTCTGCCTTCTGCTGTAATTCCGCATGGCCGTCGCCTCGGACGATGCGCATGCCAAATTCGTCCTCGACGAGGCTGGATTTGTTTTTGTTCTGTTCCTGTTTCCTCCGTTTTGCAGCTTGATTCATCTGATGATCATATGGCTGGAAGGAAGAACTTGAAGCCGCAGTCGCGCCGGGAGGTGCACTACCACCGCCATGAGGAGGATATTCTTCCTGCAACCCCTGCAGGTCCGCAAAACCAACTGCAGTTCCAGCCGGCCTCTTGTTCTTCTGGTTCTGGCTTTGCGCTTGCTTTGCTGATTTTCCATTTTGCGCATTAAGATCTCGACCCCCACTGCCTGCTGTAGTCCCCGCAGCTGCAGCTCCCGCGGCCGCGCCTCGCCCTCGGTTTCGCTGCGAGTTCGCTTGAAAAGCGTTTCTTAAGTTGCTTGACGAGGAAGCGGCTTGTTGCTGCTCGCCCCCCTGCTGCCCCTGCATCGCTCCTGTCGGCACAAACCCACTGACCGGGGTCTGCGGTACCGGGAACCCGGCGGGAAGGTTTCGTTGTGACCCGAGGTTCTTCTGGATTTGCGTCATGTTCATGCGGAGATTTTGCTCTGTACTCCGCTGGGTCGGGATGTTTGTGAGATTCGGGTTGTTGCGCTGATTGTTCTCGTAGTTTTGTTGCAGCTGGCGCTGGCTGTACAGAATTTGGTGATCATAACCTCCTCCTGCTCCCGCTGTCGTATTAGGATTGTTCATGTTTACCTGCTGGTGCTGTTGGATCCCAATTTGTTGGTGCAGCTGATTCGTCATGGCAATGGTGTTGTTCACCTGCTGCTGCATCTGCAGCCACGCACCGTACAGCTCCTGCTGCGTGGGCTGTCTGCTCGGGTCCAGAATCACAGGCTGCGGGGGCATTGGCATGGTGGGCGGCGGGAAGTTCGGGCTGTTTCCCTTCCCGGGTTGCTGTTGATTGTTGAAGGGAAACATGTTTTTTTTTGACAATGGGACAGGTTTCTAAATATTTCTGGTTGCGTGGAGGCGGGTCGGGAAACAAGACAAAGACTACAACATACAATGAGTAGAAATCAAACGGTTGGATGTGAAGCGAAGGGGTGGTACGTAAATTCAAAAAAACAAAAAATCTTTCTAAAAACAAAAGCGAACTTTCGAAAATTCAAACCCTGATGCGAGAAAGGCAATAAATCGGCGACCTAGATGAAGAAGTCTTCGAAGACATCAACATATAAATCTAGCGTATAAAAGATAAAGAGGCACCGGGGGAGACTTGCGACATAGGGATCAACTTCTCGACCAATTATACGACAAGTTGCATTAATTGCGTGACGGTGAAGGAACTGAGTTAGTACTATTGCCACGCTCGATCCAGAACCACGAGCTGGAGATAGCGTCGCAAGGACGATGATCTGTCTCAGTTGGTAGATCGGTTGAACACCAGATCGAGTAGCCGTGCGGGAGCAATAGCGCTCTTGGTGCAGCATCACACAAAATCGTTCGTGTGTGTGCTCTTCGTGAAGGACTTGAAAATTCCAATCTGATAAATATAAGCAATAAATTAGTTAAAACTTCTTGTCCTCTACTGGGTCAGAGAAGTTGTTGCGTTGCGTTTAGTGTACTCGGAAACCTCCAGTTCTTTGGCCTCAAACAACATCTTGGATGCGTGGGTGCAGCTGGTGGTGCACGTGGGTCGCACATCATCGCAAATAATCAGATAATTTCATTTCAAACTTCAGCGGCAAATAATGGACATTTTTATGGTGACACTTTTTCGACGAGGAAAGGCATTTATTTCGTGTTTTTTTACCAAGTGTTGAAATGAAACTATTGAATCTGCCGCCGACGTCCTGTCGCACGCCCACCTGCTTACTTCTTCGCGTTGTGCATGATGTGAAGGATGTCACCGTCTTTGACCACGTACTGCTTTCCCTCCATCTTGTACTTACCAGCCGCTTTCACACCCGCCATAGACGCCTTTCGGCCCTCCTCCTGGCTTGCAAGGAAATCGTCGTACGTGCAAGTCTCCGCCTTGATAAAGCACCGCTCCATATCGGTATGGATCGCGCCGGCGCAGTTCGGGGCGGTCGCGCCCTTGTAAACCTGATAGATAAAAAATAATGTAAATGAAGTAAAACACGATCACAGTTTTTACTCTGCAAAGGAAAAGGGCGATATTATGGCGCACGACGTACAAGAACTCCTATCAGCATTTCTTGCGCATGATCTTCACGACAAAGAGGACGACTCTTGGTACCGTCCATGCCCGCACTTCGTCTTCGCCACAGGTGAAAAAGTACATCAAGTTCAGCTCTGAGTAACCGGTTTTGATAATCTTGTCCAGTTGGGAGTCCGTGTTCCCCTCTTCAGCCTTCAGGGCGGCAAGAGTTTCCGGGTTGTCTTTGGCATCGAAGAGCTGCTGTTCGAAGTCGACAGAAATCGGAATCATGGTACCCCCGCCGTGCTCGTTAATCCAGTTAAACACTTTTGGGAGCCTGTTTTGATATTCAAAGGCAGTTCTTTCTGTGTGTCTTACATTGTTAGTTTCTCATGCAAAGTGCTTTTTGAAATGCAATGTAGAAGTGGGATGCCCGTAACGCACTCGCACACGACACCTCCACATAAAATACAGGCCGTATTCTTATTCAGTAAGACTAGACAACGGAACTGAAGACAGTATCATGGATCATCTTTTAATACCACTTGCTCTTCTTGGTCTTGTAGCCCTTTTCACTCAGGTTCAAAAGGTAGACCACCGGCTTGGTTGTGATTAGGGTCGGCAAAAATTCGTTGATTTTTTCCACTTCATACGGCGTCCAGGTTTGCTTGGAAAGCAACATGTTCTTCTGCAAGTAGTCTTTCACTTTGTCCATGCAAGCGGTCCACTCCTCTGGAATCTTCTTTTGGGCCCGCTTCTGGGCAACGACGTAGGCGTCGATAATGCGGTCGTAGGTGCTGATAGAGATTCGGAGTTGTTCAATTTGAATTTTCATTCGTTTGAAGACCATGCATGAAAAGCGCTTTGCATCATATCTTCAGTGACATCTGACATTCGTCGTGTAGTTTGTGAAGATGCGTAGTAAACAACCTATTGAACAACTACAAGCCAAACTCTGCGATGCAAGAAAGCCAAAAGATTATTATACGCCAAGTCCTTTTGGCACAATTCGAAAGTGATGGTTTCGAGATCCCGGACGGGGTCAACGCTGTCATCGACGTGGGTCACATCGGGATCCTCAAAAAGTCGGATCATGTGGTAGATACCTGGGAGTGTGTATTGCTGAAAATACGTAATATCGCAATTGCAGTTTACTCAAGGCGAAAGTGAATGTGATTCTACTTAGTGGTCTTCGTCTTACAACTGAGTATGCCATGCATGATAGAAAAGCATAGTCCAGATTCGGAGGTAGGCGCATGATAAAAATTAACGCATCAATACCATCCACCGCCTGGATGTGTGATAAGAAATCGTTCCCGAGCCCTGCACCCTCGTGTGCCCCTCTGACCAAGCCAGCGATGTCGGTGATATTCAGGTACGCTGGGACAATGGATTTCGGCTTCCACATGTCAACGAGCTTCTCGAATCTGCGTTGAGGGTGACAGAAATGTTAGTTTGTTTTGCATATGACGAGATGCATTTTTTTATCTACTTCATGCTGGAAATCACAGACACTATGCAAGAACTTTTGGTCATCCTCATCTCCCACAACGTGATCCACTGCCTCGTCCGCAGCACGACTTATCGTATTAAAAAGCACTTACCTTGGGTCCGGCACCTTACACCTGCCTTCGTTCGGCTTGATGGTGCAAAAGGGAAAGTTTGCTGCTTCCGCCGCTTGTTTGGTGAGAAGGTTGAAAAAGGAGGACTTTCCCACGTTCGGCAAGCCAACAATACCCATCTTCAGATTCGCCTTCGTGCGCCCGAACCGCAGTTCGACGGAGTACGCCGGCTTCTCATCCTTCTTCTTGGGCGCCATGCTGTTGCGGTTCGTTTAGAATTTCTACGTAAAAAAGTTCAGATGTTGCTAGGAAAAGTTGAAACTCTAAAAATTAGGTGTTGTCTTACGCAGCTGAAAACATGCGCCACAAGTAATAGGAACTGGAAATAAAAAAGTTGTCGCTGGTTCCCTGATAAGTCGTGGGGTGAAGGTAAGTAAGTGAAGTTGCCTTTGTGCGAAACATTTCCATCAAATAAAGTGAAAGAACTCGTCAAGAACATGAAATTAGATCCCTCGTAGTAGTAAGGCACAGCGCGTGGTAAGAAGTATGACATCTTCAAATGAGGAAGATCATGTTTTTTTTGGTTCCAGGAAATTATGATGTCGACGAGGTTGTTGTACCACGACCGGCTTCAGATCCTTTTTTCTAGAGCTTCAAGGTCAGAAGGAGATCCAAGCTGCAGTAGGTGCGACAAAAGTACTTTTCAAACAACGAGATCTTCATGATCGAATCATTATCGTATAGTACTTCTGTTCTGAGTCGCCCTGCTGTATGCAAGGCTTTCCTGCTATAGAAGTTTCGACACATGAGCGAACATCGATCATTCCCCGTAAAAAGGAGGCAAGCAGCTGCACGTCCGCTAGGCACTTCCACCACAATCCGCAGTGGCCTGGCATTCCTTTATTGCGATGCTTTGATGATAGTAGTCATCAAATACGAACAGTCAGCGTCAGCTGCATCAAACAGCGATTTTTTTTTTGCAAGCGAAAGCTAGAGCAAGGCCATGTCAGGTCTCAATCCTTGGTGCAAGACAAAGCTGTTGTCATGCAGCGAGGAGAGAACAAAGGAGGTCGATGTCTCGAGAGAGAAGCATCAGCACACCTCATCACAACTTTAGGCACTCGCTTTCTTCATAGCCATATTTTTTCTCTTCTTCAGTAGTGGCATGCTTTCCTTCTCAGCCGACTTTTTTCCGCCTTTTCTTCCAGCTGCCTTCTTTTCCATCTCTGCTGCAATGGTCTCCTTCTCCTCATCACTTGACTCCGCCGCTGTTGTGGCTGACGTTCTTGTTCTCTTGTTGCTCTTCTCACCAGCAGTTCCGCTCTTCGCGAATTCCTTTCCGACGACCACAAACTCGTCCTCCTTCAATTCCCTTTCGTAAACCGGAAGGGAAATGCAGTCCGTCGCGGAAACGCAGGCGGACTTGACAGAAAGGTTAAACTTCTTCAAGTATGGTTGAGCCGCCTTGATCACCTGTCGTGTTTTGCATTTTTTTTTGATACAATTACAACGCGTAGATAAATTCCAGGAGAAGAAGTAGCACCATCGGAGATCAATTGAGCACTACGTATGGTGTGCATAGGAATCGGGCGATCAAGATCATAGTCAAACAAGAAACAAACATCAATACCGCATTGCAATTCTCCGCTAGTTCTTCCGCCTTCATGTTACACCTTCCAATCTTTATTGCCATGTCCGGCCCGTTGGGAATGTTCAAAGTCGTGCAATTAAGCGCCTCCTTAATTCCCCCAACCGGGTCCTTCTTTTCGATCACCACCGGCCACGGCTTTTTGTTCGCGTGCTTGTAGAATGTTTTGCCGAGCTCTCTCGGCATGATCTCAATAATCGACTTGTCGCAGAGGAAGAGGTCGTAGCTGCGCGCCAGCTCGCGCTTGTCCTGGAACTGCTTGAATTCCTTCTTCAACTTATCGACAGAAATCACTTTCTTCACCTGGGATTTTTGAGTGGGTTTTGTGTGCATGATGGGACGAGCACATGAATTGGTGTAACTGGAAAAGTACAGCTACAGGATGCGCTTTTCGATGTCTTGCTCTTTTCATGCGTGTCGTAGCAATACAAGAGGAACTACCATACCTTGTGATGCAAAACAAATATAAGGAAGAACAAACAATAAACAAATACCGCCTCGACGTTCTCTTCTTTGATCATGTTCTTCCACAATTTTCGCTTTTTTTCGTGAAATTTCTTCTCCCGATCTTCCAAGTCGTCCCGCACGAAAACGCAAACATCGGAGGATGTATAGCTGTTTTGATAATTTCAAAAGTTTTGCGAAATTTATCATGCGATGAACTGTACGAAACAAAACATGGCTCTGGCAAATGTAACGCTACTCAGTACAACATCATACAAATTCACGGTATCAGTATGGGGTCATCAAAATCTGTCATGCAAAATCAAAAGGCAAATTACAATGGGTGCGGCAGCGTGATCCTTTGTGGTTTGTGCACCGCCTTGGCTGGTATTTCCGTCAGGGAGAATTTCAGCAAAGCCGTCTCGGTATTCTCGTCGAAGAGCTGGTTTTTATTCTGCTCTTGATTCCTCTGCTTCACAAACTCCAACAGGCCCTTGCAGGCGCCAGTGACAACCGCCTGGTCGACTTTCATTTTTAGATATTAGCCTAGAAAAAAAGGAAGTGAGGAATTAAATTTGCAGTGAAAGTAGGCGAAGACGAAATTGTCGTGATGTCGTGTGGGAAATCAAGGAAAGCGTGAAAACGAGTTCTGCATTAGACTTGGGATATTAGAGACTCGATCTCTGAAGTAATGCACACTGTTAGCGTATCAGAAAGTGCACTAAAAAGTACTAGAACTCGATGAATAGTCTGTGCCTGGTAGAAAGATGCAGATTTATGTGCGATCACAGTTCTTGTTGCTACAGAAATATGACCACTTAGAAGACGACAGAAGCAGCATTTATCTTGCAGCTCTCGTCGCGAGTCGAGCGAGCACAGGTGATCCCAAAACTTACTTTCTTGTTGAACCATTCTATGGACCATGCAATCGGTGTTGTCATCGTGAGCTTCGTGATCCTGATCTCGTGTAAAACATTCTTGTGATCCTTTTTTCGTCGGTGGCAGTACGTGCTTCACGATCCTCGGGAAAATCCTGGCATTTCCTATAAGGGATTGATCTTCCGAACTCGAGGCTTAGTAAGTCAGATCTTTGCAGATCTTCTTCTTCATGATAATCCGACATTTTATTCATGATCGTTTTTTCTTGCTGATATCTACCTTCTTCACTTAGCAAAGATTCCTGCGAAATCAGCGGTCTATGTGACAGGTTACCGCCCACCGCCTGCGGGGGCTGTTGTAACTACGTAACTACTTTTTGTGGTACGACGTGGAGGTCCAGCCCATCGCGTGGTGGTGAATGAAACTTATTCGCCTCGTTTGCCCCTTGCCAGTGCGGTAACGAAAGCAAATGCAAATACTTACATGATGACAAGAGATGGTTTTATTTACTTCTTCTCCGATTTTCAAGATGATTGAATTTGAAGGTGAAACAACTGTACTATTCAGAGGTCATCATGCGAGTTACTACTCGTTCTGCGCTGCCCCTGCTTCTTTACATTTTCGCAAATTTCCTGAAATTCGATTGCCTCCTCTACATACTCCTTCAGCAAAACTAACTGCTTCTTCCTCGACGACACTCCGGGGAGCATTGCCGTCTCAATCGTGGCGCTCTTATTTTTACTCTTATCAGCATCTTCACTTTTCCTATCATTTTCCTGTCGGCTTTGCGTGATGATCACTTTCCCGGGCGGAAACGTGTTTCGCAAAATCTCCTTCTCCTCGTGAAATGACTCAGGTAAGAGCATCGTTGATCCCTTCCGGTCCGGATGGATGGAGACGAGGAAGAAGAAGTAGAAAGTCGGGCTTTTCGGATCCAGTTTCTCTATATTTTTCTTCGCGCTTTCCATACTCTTCGCCAACTGTGCCGTCCCCTCGTCGTGCAAGATTTTCTGCAGCGTCGCGGTATCCAGAAATTCCGCGACTCCGATGTGCACGTTGCAACTCCCCGCAGTGAAGAGCTTCGCGTCTTTTTCGAGGAGTTTGTCAAAGGAGAGAGCGGCTAATTCTGCGTCTTTCGCGGTTGCCATTTCTAGCCACATTTTGTTCTGGTTGTTCGGGGAAAGGCTCAGGAAGGCGTTGATAACACTCACCGTCTTCCGGTCGACATCCGTTGTGGTAGGAGAGGTCAAGTTCACCGTGTCAGAAAGAATAGCGTAAAGAATCAAGCGGAGAATGGTTTTCGGGATGAGGCTTAGCAGGTCCTTTGTGCGCTCCTTCTGCATGATGATGTTTTCATCTTCACCGACCTGGTGCTGCTGCTGCGCTACTGATGGCGAGGACGCAGCGGCTGCACTATCGGAGTTCTCTTCTGCTGGATTTGTCTTCGCAGCTGCTCCAGCTGCAACAGCACCAGCAGCCTCCTGTTCCTTCTTTAAAACCGCTTCTAAGTACGTCGTGTTCATTTTCTGAAAAAGCAACGTCGCCGTGGAGCCCACTTGCATGTACTCGACCATGTTGGATGCAATTGCTGCGCTGCTGTCGATTTTGTGGTGGTCAAAAATTGCAACGACGTCGGCCAGTCCCTGCTGCACTGCCACCGGTCGCTGCTTCTCCTCATTATGGTCTACCAGGACGACGCAGGGTTTCGTTCTGGGTTTAGTTCCCTCAGCTGTACGTTTTGCCACTTCGTCCGAAATGGCAGCAGGCGCGGCCGTGATGAACGCCAGTGCCAGTGGTTCAGCTCCGGTTGATCCACTTACTATTTTTCCCGCGTCGGTTGCGTTTGCCTGCTTCGAAGCTGCGTGCGCGTCTGCCAAAACCAGCTGAACGTCTTTGCCCAAGTCTTTTTCCGATGCCGGTAACGTCGCTACACCATTGTACATCCAGGCTGCGACCACAGCGGACGCGACCGTGTCCACGTCCGGTGCTTGGTGGCCGACAAAGAAACAGCCGGTGAGGGATTTGTTTTTTTCCTTTTCCCGTGCGGCGCGAAGCTCCGTCTGGAGCTGGTTTAGTTGGGTGGCACGGGCCGGTGTTGTACTAGCGGAGATTGAGGATGTGCTGCAAAGTAGATGAAGTGTCGTGACGAGCAATGCAGTCGTGTTACGCTGCAGTTTTGCGAGAGTTGGGGAAGGTGTCGTGCCAGCAATCATTGCCCTACCCGCCTCGGAAGCAGGCGGTAGACGACGACCTCTGGGTGGGAGATGCTGATCCATCTTCGTGGAAAATCAATATAAATCTTTGATAATTGCGTAAAGGACTGCGACTGCTTACTCTGGTCTCATAAACATTTCAATTTCTGAAGACACGCCACGATGAAAGATTGATAGATAAACATGGATTAAAAATTATCTGGGGTTTGCGCACTACGAGTGCTACTGCTAGCTAGCTTGTCCTCGTCTCTACAACTGGCTTTGAATGGCAAGTCTCTCTAGCACCAGCAGGAGCAGCGCCAGGTAGTAGAATCGAAATCGATTCCTCCAGCATAGAAAGAAAAAATTGAAGTCTGCAGATCTCCAGGACCGACATTGGTTAGTTTGGAGCAACAGATGTCCCACATTGCGATGTTGTTGGGTCTTCGCGGATTGAAACCGAGACAATAAACGGATCATGTCACCCGAAGCTGAGCTTCACCGACAAGAAAGAGGTGGAGTGGCTGGAGTTGATAGTGAAGTACCCGAGTCAGTGACACTTTGTCTTTCGCTTTCCTGCATGACTACGGCAAAGCTACTACGTGTTCAAAGCCAAGCGTCGACTGATTGATTCTGGTGAAGCAGCAATCGTGGCATAAAATCAGTTTTTCCTTGGGCGAAAGAATTGGTTTGTTTTTTCCAAACATTGAAAAATTATGCGCGTGAGCGTGAGGGTTCGGTTTTTATTTTTTTCGTACCAGAAGCAGAAACAGTTGAAACTTTGTCAACACATAGACATACATTCGTCAATTCAACATCAATATCGAAATTGAGACACAAACGAGCTAATCGCTCACAAATCCTCTTTCCCACCCTTTTTCTTCGCACCCTTTCCTTTCTTCTTTTTCTTACCCCCGCCACCACCGCCGTTCTTCTTTTTCGTATTCTTGAGCCCCACCTTGGCGTGCGGATTTTCGGACCCAATCCCCCCGTCCATGGGTTTGATGTGTGCCGACAGCCTTCGGTTGCACTTGGCCGCGTGCTTGCACGTCATCATCGCTAAGTGTTCGATGTTCAGCTTTTTCATCTGTTTTAGGATGAACCGCGCAATTTCGTCTCGGCGGCTGCCGATGGTCTGTTCGCAGGAGAAAAAGACGATGTCCTTCCAAAGCTCGTACGTGTTCACGGCGTGATCCGAGGGGATCTCCTTCACCGACGTTGGCGGATGAACACACGGCCAGGTCTTGCGCTCCTCTTCCGGACCTGATGTGACGAGTGGACGGATGGTATTTTTGTCGTAGGGTGCTCCTGCTTGTCTCGTAGTCGTAGTTTGCTATCAGTATCTTTTGACAGCAGGGGCAAGACGACACGGACACACATGAAGAACTACTACGTACATCGTAAAGTAGACCCTAAAGAGGCTGAAATTGAACGTAAACAAATTTATACAAATCAGTACATGGCCTGATGTTGTACCCCAAGTACAGAAAGTCGTCCTTGAACAACTTGGCACAGCCCACTTTCTTGTTCAAAACCTGCGCTATCCCGCGTAAAAAGTTCCCCACCCCATAGCTGTCATGCAAATCTGCATGGTGGAACTGTCTCGCATGCGGAGCCCCATGAGAGGCATCCTCTTGGCGTGTTTCCGAATTTGTCATGCTCCAATCAGGATGATGCGCTAGGCCTGTGATGCTGCTGAACTAGCCCAGCAGGATCACGCCACGAGGCCAAACTTGTCATGCGCAACAGCCAAAGCTTGTTGATTTGTCTTGCTGATTTCCCAACTTGACAATGGTGCGGGGGCGTTTTTAGATACGATATGCACTTGGACGCCGTCATTGACCGTCTGGTTCCAGTCCCGGCCGTCCTTGTATTTTATCGCCAATAGGTATGAGATCGCACAAAACCCCCTCCCCCACGTTTGTCATGCTAAATACCAAATCCAAGCGCTGCATTGTGGTACTCTTTGCATTACAGATTCCGAAAGCCCGAGGGGGAGCTGTGCATTGTCATAACATGCTACGGTCCGTGCCCGGGTCGCGGTGCCCCTCCATGTAATCAAGCAGGTGGTCTTCCGTGACCCTCTTACTCGCGATTTTCGCGAAGGGGCGAAGGTCTGTTGGAGTTAAACCCGGGTTGAATTCGTCCGTTATCTGCGGCTCCAGATCAGTGGCGGTTACTTCATCATTTTCGCCGAGAGAAGAAGTTGAAGCGGTAGTACTAGCATCCAAGGAATTTGTCGAATTTTTATCTTCCCCGTCCACGGGGAGCTGCACCTTCTCGAAGTCGGTGAAATTTCTCTTCAGCATCGTCTTCAGCAGCGTTGTGCAAACGTCGCAGCGGGCGAAGTCCGCCAAACGGATGGCCTCAGTCTCGTCGGCCTCCGTCGGGCCCTTCATGTAGACGTTGTAATATCTGAAAAAAGCGCCGATGGTGCCGGAAAGCTTCCCGTCAATCGGTTGCATGCCCTCGGGATGGACGGATTGCAGCTCCGGCGTCATCCGCTGGACACTGGCGTCGAGTTGTTCTTGAGCAAAGGCAAGCTGCAGAATAAAATTATGGGGTACAAAGATGAGAAATAAGTGGGATGCCCTCAACAGCGCATTGCAAAAACGGCAGCTGCCTGTCGACATCTTGCTGTCACCCTGCTGGAAGGCGGTGTAGTTGTTTATGTTTGTCTCTCTGAAACTCACTTGCAGATGCAAGCAGAGTCATGAGTGTTTGCGGGTGCCCTAATTATGTATTACGAGGCACGAGCGAGGACAGTCTTGCCGAAAAATCAAGGAAGCGGGTGCTCACGTGCAAGCGAAGTTACAGTTAGCGTAGCCAAAGAGCTCCGCGAAGATCATTCTTCAATGGGCAACAAACACAACAAGAGAACACGACAACGAGAAACAAGACATTCCTAACGAACTCGAACGCGGGGGCAAACATGCAGGCCCCAAAGCAAACTCTTGCTTTATTCTTTTTTCAGAAGCAGCTGCTGGCACTCCAGTGGCACGTTAATGGCAACAGCCCAAACAAGAATTGCAGACGGCCGCGGAGCGCCGCTCGCAATGAATGCGCCGGCCCACGCCATAGGGCGGCGTCACTATCTATCTAGCACGGGGGGCCGCCCGGCCGCTACGCGCGTCCGTGGCCTGCGGGCGCTCGCAGTGGCTCTCGCCGGCCCAAGCATCCACGGCTAGCCACCCCGACTGTTCCTCGCGGGCGGCTCGCCCAAAGTAGGCAATGAGCCAAAACAACAGGAGACGGGCCAAGGAAGGGCGCGGGGGCCCGGGTGAGGGGGGGCGCGGACGGATGGGGCGGCCGACCAATCGAAGAGCCGGCCCCCTGGCCTAGGGGGCGGGCAAAGCCGGCCCATGGAATGAATGCCCAGCAAAGGGCGAAAATAAAGGGGGCCGGGGGCCGCCGATGGGGCGCCAGGAATTTTGTACGTAGTAGTAGTAGTATTACGTCACCCACAGACGGCAGGGAACCCGGAGAAGCTTGCAGCCGGCCGCCTTCATCTGGCCGCTTTCCGAAGCCACACGCCCTGCGCCGTGCGTCTAAACTTGGAGACGTCGGCGCGAAACCCGTCGGAAATGCGGCGGGGGAGTCGCGGTTGAAATGCGAATGGTGTGACCGTAGCCAATTCGTAAACTACCCTGCCCAAGGCCGGCAGATCACACAACTCACCGACAAGGCCGCGTCGACATCTGCCCGGCTTTCTCGATTGGGGCGAATACGCCCGCCCCTGTTCGCGCAGTACATTTATAGCCCGGACCCGCCGGCGTGCCCCTACTTCTGAAATTGAAACTGTCTGCCTGGGCACCCGGCGCAGGCGATCCCACCCGGGGGGCCACCCGCCCAGGCGGAGAGCTTCGGCGGGGCGGGTCGGTCCCGGGGTTTCTTGGCGCGCCAGTAAGCGCGCGGGCTACCGCTTCGGCTTTACCCACCCCAGCAAGGCCGGTCGCCGAGCGGAATTGCCCCCGCGCGCCGCCCCCAAAAGAAGCCGCAAACCCCTGCCGGTGCGCCACCGCCTTGGGCGTGCTGCGTGTGAACGCGCGAAACTCACAAGGGGCGCCCTTTCGCCACTGACTGCGGAAGCCGAATCTGCGCCACCCCGCCTCTGTCGCGGGGCGTCCTTAATTGCGCCAAATCTGCGAAAATTTTACAAGCGGGGAAGGCCCTGCGGAATGAGCTCTCGCTCTTCGGCTGGGCCCGGGTAAATATCAAGGCCCGCGCGCCCCGGCCCCTGGGCGGCTGGAAGCGAGGAACGCGGCGCGCCCGGGAAGCATACAACTACAAGGGAGGGCCGCCACCATGGGCCGGCCCCCACACCTCGCAACCGCTCGCGTCTTGACATAGAAGAGGCCCTTTCTCTGGTGGGTCGGTGCCTGTTCCACGTCAACAAACTCCGAGCGCTTCTCTTCGAGATTCACACTCCCGCCGGCCGATACGGGCGCGCAAAGTTTCCCAAGCTGTAGAAGCCGCCCCTATTTTAAAAGCGGGCTACTAGCCGAGACGGAGACTACCCGAGTAGCAAGACCACCAGGGGAACACATACACAACACCGGGAAACGCTGCGTGCGCTATGTATAGTGCTCTGCAACAATCTTTCTGTGCGTTCCATTCTCGGCACAACAAAACACTGCAAATGCGCTGGTTGTGATCGGCGATGGAACGTGTCGCCACGCATCTATCTACAAGTACAACTACAACGGTCAAACTGCTAGGCATCATAAGGCCAATCCAAACGATGTTAAAGTCGCCAGAGACCTGCTCGCTTGATTTGCCGCGACAAGGGGGAAGGATACAGCAACAGCATACAGCTGTGCTTGAGGATAACAAAATGTAAGCAAAACAGTGTGTGCACGCTTTTCGAATTCACATTCAGCTTAGGTAGAAAATTCTATACTTATATACGAATAGAAGCATAGCATCTTTTATTTCGAATAGATGTAGTGCAAGTGCTAGCGTGTTGATACAATAATTTTGTCTCATTTTTTGGCAGTGAAGACGCCTATTCATGGAAGGCGAAACATTGTACAAGTTTGTGTTCGATCAGTAATTCTTTGTTCTACAACAACAAGGGAACAACAACAGCACAGGGAAACGCGATGACTAAAGCTAACCTTTGCGTAATCGTAGTTTACTTTTACGCCTGTCTCGACCGCGTGTGCCATAGTCTCAACCCTCTTCCGCTTCTCCGCAGAAAAATTTTGTTTCAAGACCTCACCCCGTCATCCACACAGAACCGCCAATGGAAACAGATGCGTCGGCGGCCACAGTGCGATCGTCGCTAACATCACCCACTGTGAAGTAGCGTTCTGGTGGATCGTGAAATACCAGACCAATTGCGCAAATCCCAGCATCGACAAACACCAGGAGACGACGAAGCAAACTTCCAAATTCCGGAAAAACTGCCGCAATTCGTGGCGGTAACTCGCCGCGTCCAGCTTGTACTCGGAGGACGTAACAGCAGCGCTCGCATGATCGGCTTCACGAGAAGAGCTCTTCCGAGTGCTGAATTAGAATTTTGATGTTTTAAATTTGATGTATCCATACTTGCAAGAGAACGAAAAGCAGTGCGAGCAAGCATAGAGAAGCAAATCCAGCGGCATGTCACATTTTTCTATGTACCTCCTACTCCGCGTCGGTGTGAACAAAAGTTTTTCGTCCTCTTTCCCCGCCGACTTCCTCTCCCCGGCACCATTCCTCGCCACCACCCTGCCCTGCACGATCGGAAGCTTGATCTCCCCCGTTTTGTAAAAAACATCGCTCTCGTCCCGATCGTCCAAAGCCCCGCCAGTGGTCAATAGTTCCCTAGCTTGTTTACTCGCCGGATTAAACGTGTCTTTCGACCCGTTTTCACTAGTCGTCGTCCCGTCCGCCATGTGGTAGTGCTGCGCGACTTGCGATCTACTGATAAAAGTTGTCTCGGAAGAGGAGGAGATAGACGCGACAGTGCCGGTGAGAACGTTCTTGCTCGTCGTGGTCGACGCATGCGGGTAGTTTGCGGCAGTAGTGCCTCCTGGAACTATCGTCCCGACCGAGGAGGCAGAACTGCTCCGATGGATGTGATGTTCGAAAGCAGCGCCAGGAGTTGTGCCTTTGTTGCTCTCATCCCCGGACGCAGTCGTGCTTCCGCCTTGCTCAACATCGATGTTTCTTGATGGTTGCTGCAATAAATTCACGGGCTCCAGCAAATTAATCGGCTTTTGCCACTCCGGCTGCTTTTTCTTCTTTTCTTGATTCAGCTGCTGTTCGGATTCGGTTGTGGAGAAGGCGGAAGAGGTTCCAGAGGACCCGGAGGCTGTAGTGGAGGCTCCTACTGGTCGTACTCCTTTTTCTTGTTTTCCATCCGTTTTGATGTTCGTCGCCGTGTTCCCCCGCACAGCAAAATCCAAACCCAAATCTTCTTGTTCCTCCGCACTGGAGCTGCTGCTGCTCGACGAGGTTCCGATGTAGATCCCCTTCTCGATGTCCCCGCCGAGAAACAAGCCTGCCGCCCCAGTCACCGGTAGCTCCGACCGCCAGTATTTGTCGGACTCAAACGACGCTAAAAGCGGATCTTCCTCCAGCATGTTGCTGTCCTCCCAAACCGACGGCCCCGCCGGAAAATCGGAGATCGTTTCGTCCTTTTTCGTGCTGTCCGCGGTATTCCGGCTCTTGTTGTTCGCGTTCGAAATGGTGGTCCCGCCGGCCGCACCAGATTTCCGGCTCACCACGGAATTCTGCAGGATCTTCTGCCTCGGGAACAGCCCCATGCGGTGGGTTTCGAGAATCGAGCACCGCGTGAAGGCCTCGCGATTGAGCAGGTCGGAAATGTTGGGGAAGGGAAGTTGTTTTTTGGGTTTTTGACTGGTCGCTGCGTTGATGTCTTCGCGTTCGGCATGATTCTCCTCCTCGTCATTAGACGTTGGTAGCGCGAGCAACATCGGGCACTTCTGCTGGCTCATGTACCCGATGCGAAAGAAGATGAGCCTGCGTTGATGATGAGACGTGAGTACAACTGCTTTGTCAACATGCAGCTGCTAGACAGCTTTTCCTTTCTGATCCAAATTCGGCTTTGATACAGGAAGATTTTTTTGTGATCATGCAAAACCAAAAACCTTTGTACTAAAATGATCCAAGAAGAACTTATACCTTCCCAAATCCATCGCCAGCGTGCACGACGACAGCCCCAACGCGACCACGTACAAGGTCAGAAACAGTGTCACACTGGCCAACCCCCACGGCACCATCGCCAACGCCAGTGACCCACTCAAGGTTAGAACCAAGATGAAGCAGTTTGTGAACGACAGCCGCGAGGCGTAAACTAATCCCTTCCGCGTCCGCGCTTCAAACGCGATCCAGACCGCTCGGGTGTAGCAGTTGGAGTAGATGGATTTGAACCACGATTTCACATCGGAACAAACGCAGGGCGGGTCCACCGCCGCTTTGACCACGTTTTTTAACGCGTACTGCTTGTGCATGTTGACATCGTGGTTCTGCACCGACGTGATAGCACTATCCTCGTTCCAACTGGGATCATCCCTTTCAATGCGGTAAATCGGGTGTCGGTACCAGGAACAGAGAAACAGGTTCAGCGCTGCTTTTGCCGACATCAGACGGAACAGGTTTGGCGCTAACGCGATCGTTTCCTCGATCGACCGCTCGTACCAGGGAAGGTGGTGAGAAGTACCGGCTGTAGTAAAACTTCTACTGCTGAGAAGATGCGGTTCATGCTGCTGCGCTGTTCCGCTTCCGATCATGAACATCTTTGAGTTTGAGGTAGTCCCGTGTTCCAGAAAGGAAAGCCACGCAGTCTTGCTGTCATCTGTGGCCATCATCTGTGTAACCGATGACCCGATCGCCGCGCCAGCGCCGGCAGCCGCACTCCCGAAAGAGGAGGAGCTACCTGTTGTCATCGACGGCCCCGCGACTGCGATCAGCGCGAGTGCGGAGAAGTACACAGCGAGCATCAAGCTGCCGTGAGAAGCGAAGTATAGAAATTGCAGTCTCGGTGTTGGCGTGTAATCGCCGAGATACTTCTCGATCGGTTTGCACCAACAGGAAGTAACCGGCTCACGTTTACTAATTGCGTTGTTGGTAAACGGCGCGGTGGCGTGTCTGGACAAATATTCACACATCAGGGACTCCCGGACAGTTGCGAAGGGGATTTTGTTGTTATTTTTCGCCGAGGTTTTGGTGTTTGACGCGGAGGATGATTTACTTGTCGGGCTAGCACAGCCGGTCCCGGTTTGGTCGGAAGGTCGGTTTTCATCTTTTGCAGGGGAGGAAAACGTCGACGAGTGTTGGTTGGCGATCTCCTGTTCGTGATAGAACGCCAGATCATTTGCGCCGATGGCCACCACCCGGCCGTCATGCGTGAAAGAAGTTGCCATTTTTTCTCTTCGAGATTGTGCGATGAGTCTTTCACGTTCTACGTACGTCTGGTTTCAAATCGTACACCGTTCTTGACTTCGAGTCTTGTGTACACCTACATTGCCCAGAACTTGTACCAACATCTGATCCTCGATCTTCAGACCATGCAAACTCGCGTGGTGCGTCAAGCGATCGTTCTTCCTCGTTCTTGGCGATCTTTCGACACATGTTTATGCTCTTCGATAGAAGTAACGACTTCACGTTCACTAGTAACAACGACCAAAAGGAGCGATTACGATAGCGAACTCGAGCAGAGAACGACGAAGACTTTATTCCCCAAAACGAAAGGCGAAGTTGATTCTTATAATTTCGAACGATCTGGCGTGTGCGACTCATCGATACAAGGAGCAATGGCAATCTCAAAAATACACTGGCGTCATACGATGAAGTACATCAAGTACGAAGTAGCGCGAGTCAGTTGTAAAGTGCGAGCTACCATTACGCCCGTGAGATACTCGTGCTTAGATGCGGAATAACTTGATTCTGATTTTTGCTTGGATTGCTCGACCTGATATTTGGTTGAAACCTGGCTGCGAGCGGAAGAATTGGAATTCTGACGACTCTCACTATTCATCAAGCCACAAAGTAATCCAATATGCGTTTGCAGTTCCGCAATACCGCAACCGTCTTTCGCGGAGATTGCGTGAATCGCAGGAACAATCGGCGCCTCAGGGCCTGTTTCGTCCTCTGGATACAAATTGTCGGAATCTGTATTGCTGGCGCGTCGAGATGAAAAGCAAGCGCTGGATGAGGTCGAAGATGCGGCCTTATTTTTGTTCAAAAACTTTCCCAACATCTTCCCCCCGTACAACCTCCTTCTCGCCTGTTGCTCTTCCGTCCAAAACAATTCGTCGAACGGCAACGGGTCCCTCAACTCCAAAATCCTCTCGCTCGCTGCTTGGACCGCTTCGTGCAACTCCGTTCTGGTTAACAAATCCACCTTTGTCAACACGATCAGCTTCGTGTACCCGCGGAAAACCTTCCGCCAAACTTGTTCGTCCTCGGTCTTGATCCCCTTCCGAGCGTCGACCAAGCAGACGACGCATTTCAACAATCTCTTCGAGCACTCCTGGTCACAGAACTTCTGCAGTAGTTCTTTCCATTTATTCCTCAATTGCTTCTCTACCTTCGCAAACCCGTATCCAGGTAAATCGACAAAGTTGAACTTATTTCGCACCTCGAAGCGGAACAGGTGTTTGGTCTGCCCGGGCGTGCCGGAGGAAAACGCAAGTTTTCGGTTGTTGAGCAGTGAATTCAGCAAGGTTGATTTCCCGGCGTTGGATTCGCCGATGAAGGCGATCATGGGAAGTTTGGTTTCCAGCGTTTCCATGGTTGCGGCCACGAGCACCGGGTGCGCCGTGACGGGTTTGGAGAAAAGTTTCTGGCGTACTAGGAGGGTTTGATGTTGTTTCGCAGATGAATCACTAGTAGCAGCTCGGATCATATCCAAGAAAAAAACACCATCACAATCACGGTTGGGAAGTTTTGCATCAGAAATTTGTCTCGCATGACAAATTTTTCTTGTATTGCAAAAACACAAAGGGAAATCGCCTATAACTCTTGACTGTGATGCAGTTTTGCGCATGACAAAATTTTTTGTATTACAAAACTGTGCAAAAGTGATTGTGATGGTGTTTTTTTCTTGGATAGATCAACGGAGCGAGGTCGTAGTTATTTTCTGCTGGGGTCGTGGTCCTTGTTGCGGTTGTCTTGCTCCTGCTGGACGTCGCAGCTGCGAAAGACGACGACGAGGAAGAGGAGGAAGCACTGCCTGAAGAAGATCCGCTTGCCGTCGCTTCTGCCAGTGTGATGAAAGGTTTGGCCAAGTACGGCACCGTTTTGGTTGGCTGGAGCACACTTGGAACCACTCGAGCCGCTTCGAGCAGGGAGGACCGCATTTCTTGTTTTGCAATGCCAGCGATGAAAAGAACGAAAGCTGCTTCTAATGGTCTATGATCGAGACAGAGAGGACCACATCCAAAAAGAAAATGTCAAACAAATCGCTAAAACAAGAACAACCAAAAGTCACAGAGAATGACCTTCGATCTCATTTTCGGCTTTGCTTTTTGGCCAATGGAAGTCAGGAGCTCTGTGTTGATATAGAAAAGACAGCTGGCAGCACTTTTTACTGAAGTAAGTAGATAGGAGTAGAGGAACCGGCAAGGAAACCTCCGAACAAGCAAACATTACTAACCGGCGAAGAGAACAAATGTAGCCTACGATCACGAAGACGACGTGTTCCGCCTCTAAAAATGATACGGTTTTCTCTACTTTTATTTTAGCGCGTCGCAACATTGAAGAAAGATATCAAAGAACTCAGATGTTTTTCACAACTGTGTTGCAAGTCGTCCTACCACAGTAATACCGTTTTGATGCATGACAAGAAGAACTGGTTTATTTTTGACACGCTAACCCTCTTCGTTAGACATCTCAGATGATGCTTCATCGAGTAGCAGCCCGTACAATATTGAGCGTAGTTGGTTTTGAAAAAGTTTTACTTTCCTGTAGAAAGATCGCGCGAAGTTGTTTGTTTCAAGACAGGGACCAACAGCGCACCACGACACATTACTTCGAACTCTGGTTTATGACGTTCAAGCACTGCAGTCTGGTTTCGCAGGCCTGTAACGCGAACTCCCCACACAGCGCCGCTTTTGCCTCCTTCAGCCACGGTGTGATTTTTTCCTTGACAAAGCTGTGTTTCGGCAGGTTTTCCAACGCGTAGACCGCGGAGAGCAGATCGCCCTTCTCCACAAACTTACTCGCCGCGTGGAGGCAGTCCAGGGAAAGTTCTAGCTGGGTCGTGCCGTTTTCACTTGTCGTCCCTGCAGAGGGTCGTGTCGACGGCTGCTCTTGTGCTTCCATGGTACTACTCGCAGCGGGACTAGTTGTCACGACTCCCCCCGTGCCTGACGACACAGAATACACCCTCCCGATCACATTGGCGTACACATGGGACCAGAGCGAGCTCGGCTTTTCGACAAAGCAGGCGACCACCCATTTTCGCAGCGTGTCGTCGAAGGATTTGGCCACCTCTAACGAGCTGCGTAGCAGGGTCCCAGACTCGCACTTCTGCATGGCGTCTTTCGCAAGTTTTTGGGTTATGGCGTCGATTTTCTGTGCGGCGAGGGGAGAGAAGGCGTCTTTCGCGTCCTTCCGTTGGCCGGCAAAGTTGATACCTAAGTTTAAGTTCATTGCAGTGGTCCTCGTTGTATAGACGATGTGGAGTAAAATTAAGAGATAATATCATACGTGTGCGGCGTCAAGAAGAACACACAGGCTTTTATGCTCCCCAGTTCTGCTTCTGGTCGTGGCCCACGAAATAACCGACACGCATGACAAAAGATTGAAGTGATAGCAACCACAAAAAAATACGTGCCGCGTTCGTCATTTTTTGCAGTTGGCGCTGGTCTTTCAGCTTTGCAATTTCTTCGGAGTCTTCTTCGACCACCCGGCTCAGGCCCATGATGTCACCCGCCGCGTCCGCCAGGGACATTGCGTAGTTGGCATTCCTGAAGGAAAATTGAATGTGATTATATTCTCCTCATGTCTTGTTCTGCTCAATACAACGCATGAGAAAATCAGCCCGTGATTGAAATTCAGCATGACAGAGAAGAACAAAACTGATTCTTCAAATACTGCTCCAGGAGCGTCTCCTCCGCGACGATTCCGTACTCTGTCAGAACCTTGTCATTCTGCTCCGTTAAGGTTTTCTCGCAGGACAAAAGCGCTTTTTCCAGCTCCACCTCATTATGCATTGCAAAAGTATCGCACTAGTAGAAATAGCATTACAAATTTTTCCAGAAGGAAAAATGAAATTTGTAATGCTGAATAAGCTAAGGAACCAGATTTGTCACGCATGACTGCAATTACTACGAGTACGATACTTTTGCACAGGATACTCATACTCTTCTCCCAACTTCTTCTCCACTTCCTTCTTCACACTTTCCACCTCCTGTCTCGACAGTTCCGCGAAGTGCTTCGTTGCGTTTTCTATCTTCTCCACCGCCTGCACTTCAAATTTCTCGTTGAAGTTCGCAATCTCCTCGCTGAGCCGGATCGCGAAATACTTCCGGTTCTCGGCGAGTTGCTGGGTACGGTCGAGAACGCGGGTGACAAGCTCGTCGCGGGAGAGAGTGGCGATCTGATTTACGTAGCGTTTCGTCGTGGTGTGTCGTGCACGATGTTATGACATGATTAAGTTGAAGATTTTTATTGTTCTTACAAAGCAGAAGCAGCTGTCTGTGTTTGCATTTACAAAAAGGGCACAGTTGCATGGTGCCACAGCCACAATGACAGTTTCATCAAGTAATAAATTGATACACTCTCCTCCTCCGCCTTCACAAAATCTGCCACTGCGAAATTCTTCAGCCCCACCTCTTCATTCTCCTTCTTCCTCTCTGTGAGCTGTTTCAGCAATTTCCCGGGTGCGAGCAGTAACTCCGCTAACTCTTTTGTGTGGCTGCCCCCGTCGACGCAGTTCAACTTTTCACATTCCTCCAGCGCTTCCAACGTCGCCTTCTTGTCCTTCTTCGTAACCGCGGTTTCTAAAGCTTTGACGGCTTCAACTTGCTTGCCGCTCTCGTGCAGGGCGACGTCAATGCGTTGGAGGAACTGTGAAGACTTATTTGTGTGTATAGCTTGTTCATGTGAGTTATCCACAGAAAGAAACCTATCCTATCCCTAACTACTTTTTGCATGACAAAAAAAGGGATGAGAAATTAGAAGTCTCTGGACGTACAGGAAGTACTTTTTACCTTTGTTTGCTCGATCGGGTCTTCCAGCAACGGTGTGTCTCCGTCGATCTTCCCGGCCAGGTCCAGATAAGCTTCTTCATGCTGTGCAAAAGTATCGCACTCGTACTAATCGCAATTGCGCATGCGCGCCGAATGACAGACCTATAAATAGCGTATATTCAAATCAGCATTGCAAATTGCGATTTTTTTTCATCTGGGAGAATTTGTATTGCAACTTATACTACGTCCTAGTGCGATTATACTTTTGCCATGCATATTCTTTTGTCTGTGCCAGTTCCTTCCGTAACTGCTCGCTCGGCGCCGTCGTCGCTAGCCGTTTCATCTGCGTCTCGATGTCTTCCCTTGTTTTTAAAATCCTGGTCTTCTTCTGCTTCAACGCCAAGACTTCCTCGGGCTCCATCAAATCCTCATTCGGCGGCAACAGTCTGTCCAACGCGGTCTGCTTCTCTTCCAGGTTTCTTTTCGTTGTCTGTAAGTCGTTTTGCAGTTTGAGTTTATCTTGCTTTACGCTATCCAGTTGCTTCCTGTTCGTCAGCACGGTTTGCTCCGAATTTCGCAGGGCGCTCTGCAGCTTCTGCTGCTCTTCGAAGCTGGTTTGGGCTTTTCGCTCCAGCTGGTCCTTCTGTTGCTGCAATGCTACCGCTTCCTGTTGACTGTCGTACGCCTGTTTCCCGACGAAGGCAACGCCAGCGGCGAGGGCAAGATTTGCGGCGTAGGAAAGCATGGCGGTCGCTGAAGTTGTCGTCGTGGAGCTGGAGGTCGACGACGAAGTTCCGGTGCTAGTGCTTGCTGCGGCGGACGAAGTAGATGCTCCGCTAGAACTACTTTTCGTTGATGCGGCACCACTAAAAGCACCTGCGGACGAAGGCGGAGGAGATGCGCTTGCGCCCCCAGCAGCAGGTTTCGCCTGACCAGGCACCACAGGTGGAGCGGACGAAGACGAACTACTACCCGGTGGCTTTCCAACTTTTCCAGCAGCTGGGCCAGTGCTGGACGAGCTGGGAGTTGCAGCGTTTTTTCCGGAAGACGGCGTTGATCCTGAGTTGAAAGCCCTCTGTTGCCGAAGGGTCCTCTGGAGCTGCTGTTGGTGTTGGTGACCATGATCTACTCCTGGGCAGTGAAATAACCACGAAGAGGACGTTGAAGTGGTAGGTTTTGCACCAGCAGTCGTGGACGATAGCAGCCGCTTCGCACTGCGACCCGAGGACCGGAGACGGGTTTGCATCTTAAAGTAGTTTATTTTCAGTCATGTGGTCTTCATCTTCTTCAGGAACCACTTTAACTTTTCATAGAACGAAGCGAAATGAAAAACTCCAATAGTCAAATACAGCTTTCTAGACGATACAGCGACAGGATACGATGTTTCCTTTCAAACAGCAGGTTCGGTGGGGAAACAACAGCGTCACTCTTTTTGCGGCCACGATTGCGGACCATTATCCGTCCCTTGTAGAAGGTCGTCGCGAAAGCTGTTTATGAGTCTACATTTTTTGCGACAGAGAAAAACAAGAACCGCAAGGAGATTTTTGTCAGCCAAGTGATATTAGCTCTTGAAGAGCTGAGGCTGCGGATGGCATCCACCGAATTTATTCATTTTATTGTCGTAGTCGTACATTCAATTCGTCAAGACCAGCGACGCGCGCGCGCTCCACGTCGTGTCTACTTTGCAGTTTATTTGTATTTCAAGCAAAAACTTCGCTGGCACAAATGTGCATTTCTCTTCATCAAAAAGTCGTTGTCCGAGGTACAGTAAATGACTGTTGTAGCTGCACGGATGCAGAAGTTGTGCATTCTTCTTGGAAGTCGGCGGTCAATCCTTATCACCGAAAAACAAGCTTCTTCTTCGGTTCGTCTTTGTAGTTGGCACGCCATCCTCGCAGTCCGAACATCAGCGCACTTCTATCCCCTCGTGCTGTTCTTGCTTCTCACGGCGGCCTGTGCACCTCCTGTCGCAGAAGATGGCATCGGGACCCCGTCACCGCTAATGTTCCCGACTCCAACCGTCGCCAGTGGATCAAGCGGCAATGCCGGGGCCAAGATAAACCCGTTCGGATTGCCCCAAGAAACCTGTTGCTGTTGCTGCTGCGCCGCGAGTTGTGCCGCTATTGCCGCTGGGTCGTTTGGATTCAGTTTATTTCGTGGCTCCGGAAAATACGCTATGCCGTTATTTGAAGATGAGTTTATTCCGTTGGCGTTGCTTGCTCGATGTTGTTGGTCTAGTGCCGGCTGTGGTGCAGCGCCAGGACCACGTGGTTGCTCCGCTGTGCTATTCCCTGTCGTTGCAGGAAGAGGACCAGGAGTTGTTCCATACAGTGGTTTCATCTTCCTCGGCTCTATCATCACTTTTGGTTGCTTCAAGCCGGCTGTTGGATTGGTACCATCGCCGATATAATTAACATCTGCTGCACCCCCTGCTCCGCCCACGACCCCACTTCCTGCTAGTCTCGAATTCCCCGCATTATAAGATGACCCACTCCTGCCGTCCTTGCTGCTAGCCACCAAATTGTTCCCCGCGTCCTTATCCGTCGGTTTTTTGTCCGGCCTGAATTCCCGAATGTCCGCGGAATTCACCGCCAGCTGGTTGTTTGCCCACCAAACGCGGTTGCGTCTCCGCAGTTTGATGATTTTCTTTATGCATTGCAAAAGTATCGCACTCGTATAAAATGCATTACAAATTTTCCCAAGAAAAAAAATCAATTTGTCATGCTATTTCAGGTAGAAAGTTGGATTTGTCATGCATATCTGCAATTAGTACGAGTACGATACTTTTGCACAGGATATTCTTGTACGGCCGTTTGCTGTACTTCGGCATCCGCAGCTGGTGCTCGAATAATTCGTATCAAATGCAAAAGTGTCTGGGTCTGGAAACTTGTGATGCTGAGTGGCGTATCATGAGGAGGCCACAAGTGCTGGCTCAGCATGACAAGCTTCTGAGCTTCTGTTCTAGGTGTTGCTTACTCTGCATGACAGACTGCGTTTCTGCATGACAGAAAAGTGGGGCTGTTGCCGAACGTGCATGACAGATTTAAGAGTCATGCCAGACAAGCATGCCAAACATGCACTCTTCCAGACCCAGACATATTTGCATTTGATAATTCGTCTTGCTGCGACACTTGTCGACTGCCGGATGTTCTACTTCCAATAGGACCTCCTCCTGGTATTACAACAGCATTGTTCCCGCTAGTATTCAAGAACCCACCGTCCTCATCCCCGGAGCCGGCTCCCCCGCCGGGTTCGAAAACACTGGAACTCGGTTCCGGGCCGCCGATGGAAGAGAGGTTTTTCACGTTCTGGCTCTGGGTGCTGGTCGTCATCCTGATGCGCGGAGTCGCGTTGGCGTCGGAAGATGGCTGCTCTTCGAAAGGGTCTTGTTCCCGAGGACGTGTGCTGGACGTGGAGGTTCCATTTGAAGATTTGGCTTTCGTTGACGATGTTGCTTTCACCGTAGTTGTTCCCTCCGGTAAAATCTGGTTTGCCGAAATCAAAGCACCAGTCGTCGCTGTGCTGGAATGAGATTGATGCGAAGAGGACGAGTTTAATATTCCTGTAGGCCCCGTCGACGTCAGAGATTGTCTCATTCGATGTTGGTTCCGGGTCCACGACGCTGCGTCGGTCGACCCAGGAGGAATACCAGCCATGTTCATCGCCGCCACACTTTCCCGGTCGGGCGGCTCTGACCCGTCCTTGCTTGACGCCGAATTATAGAGCTGCGTCGTGTTGATCGCGTTTATTGGATTTCGGTTTGAAAACTCCGCGTTTAAGAGCACTGAACGGATCAAAAACTTCCTCCTCTTCGCTTTCAATGGTTCGTCGGTTGTTTCGAAGTCAGACGCGGAGTCGTATTCGTCTGGCTGATTATCCATTTTCGACGTCGTGTCTACTTTCTTTGCTCTGCTACTTGTTGTTCCCTGCGGACTGCGACTTTTTTTTGTTCGGTTTTTATCAGGTGATAAAGAAGCCGTGGCGTGTGCTTTCAGGCTTGCGGCCTTGTCTTTCACGGCTTGAAGGGCAGCTTCACGACGAGTTGTAGGTACAGTACCGTGCTTCCCTCCTGTTGTAGATGATTCAGATTCTACTGCTCCTGCAGGGGCCCCCACGAATGCGCTGCTGCCGTTTGGCGCCGTGGGCAGATCCGAAGTTGTCGCCCCTGGTAGTACTATCAGCTTCCCGGTCTTTGGATCCCGCCGGCGCGTGATTTGCGGCTCGCCAGGAGGACTAAATAGTGGTGGTTGTGATCCTCCCGAGGATGCTACCTGTGGTGGTCTTGTTGTGGTCTGCGTGTCACTTGAGCTCGACACCGAACTGCTAGTCTCGTAGTAGGGGTCGCGCGAAGTAGAGGACTGCGCGGAAGAACCTCCAGGACCGCCGGTGACGGAGGGTGTAGCCGTTCCTGTTGATTGTTCACCACCAGGAGGATTATTCGTACCAAAATTCTTCTCCCGGATCGTTGCTGTGGTCGCGACGCTTTGCGAGTCCATTCCGCCGTCTTGAGAAAAACTTCGCTGCTCTTGTTCCAATATCCTGTGCAAAAGTATCTGTATCGTACTCGTAGTAATCGGAATCATGCATGACAAATCTCCCTCCTAACCTAAATCCGCATTACAAATTCCATTTTTCATGTTGACGGAATTTGTCATGCGATTTATACTAGTACGATGCTTTTGCATTTCATATCCAACACGAATTGCTGCTTGATCTGCCTTCTACTGTACTCCACGAGCAAGTCTTCGGAGTCTGTCCTTTGCTCCAAAAATTTGTCTATCAAATGCAAAAATGTCTGGGTCTGGAAAAGTGTAAACTTGTCATGCAGGTTTTCCATGACCCATGAGGTCTAGAATGCGGGACCTAGCATGACAGACTCTGTGAGGTCTCTGTCATGCCTATCCTGCATGAGAAACAACCTCCCAACTTGTTCGAAAGTGGCCAGCTTTTTGCACTCATGCAGCAACACAGATTTTTGCATGATTCGGATTTAGCATGAGAAGTTGCAATCTTCCAGACCCAGACATATATTGCAATCCATATTGTCCGCCGCTGCTTGATCCCCGTTGGTCAAGAGTTTCGCCAGCTGATCCACCGTATCCTGTGCAAAAGTATCGCTCTCGTACTAATTGCAATCATGCATGACAAATCTTCTTGTTTCTTAGCGAAATCAGCATTACAAATTCCATTTTTCCTTCTGGAAAAATTTGTATTGCGATTTATACTAGTACGATTACGATACTTTTGCAATGCATACACCGTTTTGTCCCGCTCCGCCAGGGCTTCGGAGGAGAGGGAAGAAATGGACTTCGACGTGGACTTCATTCGGACATTTTCCGGCGTTCTGCGCAACACTTCGTCCCACTGCTCTTCTGTGTTCAGCACTTCAATCGTCGGGCTGGTATTGTCAGCAGATAGCAGGTTAATCATGCCGCCAGGACTTGTGGCTGTGGCTAGGCTTGCTTGTTCTTCTCCTGCTGCGGTAAGAACATTCGAAGCAGAAGCGGAGGGTGTCTTGTCCGCAGCGGCCTGCTCTTGCAGCTCCTGCGCGGCTACCGTTTGCCTCTCTTCCGCCTCTTCGGCGGGTCTTTCGTCCTCATTCTGCTCACCAGCGGTTCCTGTACTCCGTAGCAACTGATTCTCCTCTAGCAGTGTTGACTGCACTCCCTTGCTGTCCAGATTGTGCTTCAAGAAGTACATCACGCACCGCGTCACTAAACGCGGCAACTCCAGATGCATGTGGTGTGTGCAACCCTGGATCACCCCGATGTCCCCGATGTACGCTCCGCCTTGCCGATCCATCCAGTCGGAGTCTCCGTAGAATGAGATCAGTGGACAGTCGAAATTATCCTGTGCAAAAGTATCGTACTCGTATTGCAATCATGCATTGCAAATCTTTATCTTAAGGGTCCATCCGCATTACAAATTTTATCTCGCATGCTGGGGAAATTTGTAATGCATTTATACGAGTACGATACTTTTGCATTTCATAGAACTCAACCCGCTCAATCAGGGGCTCCTCGTGTCTGGTAATCAAATAATTCCCAAAAACAGCGGTCAGAGCCGATTCCGTGCCCACCGGACAGCTGCAGTTCATGTACGCGAGATGATCGACGAAAGCATCGAGCTCCGGCCCCGGGGGAACGGCGGAAAGCCGGGAACGCAGCACTTTGCGGAAAACGAACTCTCCCACCGCACCGAGTCGTTTCGCCGTGGCGAAGGGACCACCGTCGGACTGAAACACGTCCATCATGAACTCGACGGCGTGCTCCTTCACGCCCTTTTCATCTTCCCCCGGGGCGCGGGATTTCGGGAACCCGAAACACGGGGAGAGAAGGACGAGGGCGGCGATACTGTTGTTTATTTCGATTTGGAATTTGATTTTGAATGAAGGCTTTGATCGTTTTGATGTTCGCTGGAACAGGAAGAATATGAGACTCAGCATGTTGAGCATGACAAGAACCGACATCGATTTTTCCAGCCGCGCATGACAAATAAACGTAAATTCATCTCGCACACGAGTGTACCGTTCTTTCACCGTGTGCGCGAACGCGGTTCCAACGTACGCCCCAAACGAGTGCGCGACCAAGACAAATTTCTGCTTCTCGCCCAGGATAGTATTGCACCAAAACCGCAGCCGGCGGTTGAAAAACATCTCCACTTCATGCGGGGACCGGAACATCCGCTCTTTTCTCGTAGACGCCCCCATCCCCGGCAGGTCCAGGAAGAACAGCGGGCCGGCCCAGCGCTCCACCAGAAACTTCATCATGCGGTAGTACTGGCAGAGACTCCCGCCATAGCCATGGATGAAAATCATAGGCAGACCACCCCCGATTCCACCGCGGCCGTGACCTGTTTATTTTTTGTTTGCATTTGTATTGCACGGAGGTGCACGACCAGCTGCAGGACGTTCTTTCGTAGTTAGTTTCATTCGTTCTTGTGCATGACATTTTTTTTCTACTTGTGTAAAAACAAGCAGACAATAGTCCAAAAATTATACATTCCGCGAAGTGGAAGGTCTCTCCCGGGCGGTGCGGTATCCGCATGTCGTGAATCTGCACGGTGCATCTGGCGTGCTTGAGCAACCTTTTTTCAAACGTCGCGAGTTGGGATTCCCCGGGATCGCTGGGCGAGGAATTTTTCGAGTCGGTTTTGTTGTTGTTCCAAATCGACGTCGTTACAGAGGAACTCGGGTCTTTATTCGCGCTGCTCCTACCTCCACCGTTTTTCGACTGGTCGTTGCCCATGGTGGTAAGTCGCTCGTCGTGTGCTGCGGGGGAAGGCAGAGAGAAAACGTAGAAATGAATTACAGGGACGAGGGTAGTACAAGTCCAGTTCGTTGAAACAAGCACAATCGAAGAGCTGGATTCAAGGCTTGAGACGTGGCGGTGGCAGACGAAGATGACTATGCCCTTTTGCAGGAGCCGGAGCCACTTGTGTGGCACAGCGAGTCACACTTCGGCTCACAGCGAAAGGGACTACTGTTCCATCGAACGATCGTTGTGTGGCAAACCGAAGCTTCGTCCGCTGGCGATGGCGAAAGTAGGCTTCAACTACCTACCTTTCCTACCGCGGAAGCGGAACGAGTAGCCGAAGCGCCGTAGTAAGTTGGTTCATTCATCTTTTGATACAATCATGTCGAATCATTAACATTTATCTGCATTGTGTTCACTTTGCCTTAGCCTTTGTTGGAAATCGCCGGCGTAAGGAGCCACATTATATATAGCTCTGTGCTCCAAGGAAACCTCTTGGAATTAAGTATCGGGAAGACGTGGCGTTGTGCGATTTTCGCGCAAATGTCTCTATGATTCGACTTCATCTTCCGAGAATTACTTTGTCGCTCTGCGAGGATGTCGAGGCGGGTGACCACAATGCATAGCGACAGAAACTACTACCATGAATGATTCTCTCAAACAGCATCATGTTATTCAAGTTTGCGATACCAAGTCGATTTAAATCATACACGAAGAGAAAAAGCCAGTACTTACTACTTGCATGCGATATAATAGTGACAGGGAGGTCTACGCCTAGATGCTATGGTTAGTGTAAAGTTCTTGGTGGAGTACATTGAGAACAAACTTGGCAGAAAGCACATACAGAAAACCAAAACTGTTGCAGTGAAAGCGATGCACTTCACACAACAAATGCGAAAACTATTTTGTGGTGAGGCTGATGTCCTAGGGGCAGCCAGCACAGCGTAGCATTTTACACATTGACAAACGTCAATCATCAAGTGAATGAGGATCCTGGTGATGTTTCATCAATCGCGAAGTCAGATGAATTATTTCTGCCAAAGTACACTTTCTGTCGTATGAAATTCCAGTACTCCTATGTGTTCGTCTTAGTCTTAATTTGATTTTTGCAGTGACGCACACCGACATCATTTCTTGCCTCTGGTTGCCTTTCTTACTCTGTCGAATGTACTTCATCAAGTTCAGAGAGAACACATTCACACAGAAAGGGTCGGGTTTGGGGGTCGAGCTCTAGGCACTCCATCAAGGTAGCGCCGTAGTTATGTCACGCTGCACTAACTAGGTTTCATCCTTTGGCTTTGGTGTTCTTGACTCGGCCAACCAAACCCTGTGACGCTATGGAAGGTGCAATAGTCCTCACAGCTGCCTGATCTTTTTCCGCGTGAAGAGCGTTGCTAATATTGAAGCTTCGGGTCAAAGTACACCTTCAGCGCGCTGCTCATACTATACACCCTTCCTCTTCATTTTGCTCGCGTAAACCAAAAACGCCAGCTCTACTATCCCGCAGCCACCGAGCTCTCTCATACAGGCAAATCGACACTGTGTGCGCCACATTCAGGCTGCTGTGCGGTTCGCGGGCCTGCGGGATATGCGCGAACGAATCGCATGTCTCCAGCACTTCCTCCGGTACGCCAGTGTCTTCGGCGCCGAAGACAAAACAATGAGACCCGTGTTGCTGCAAACTGTCGATCGGCTGGAAGGCGCGGGCTTGCAGCGGCGGCAGGTTTTTGTCGCACCACGGTCTTGGCGCAGTTATTGTCACGCAACTGTCATCGAAAGGTCTTGGTGTTTGCGCTTCCGTTTGTGTTTCAGGAAGCCTGGTTTCCTGCATGTTTTTCTGTGACTGGCGGGTTTCCTGGACGAATCCTGGAATTTCCTTCTCGATCGCGGTGATGTGATACGAGTTTGAGTTTCCTTTTCCACTGTCTGGGCCTACTTCCATTTGTGAGAGGTGCGCCTCGTCCACCAAGAATGAGGATCCATTTTTATTTTCCCTTACATCCATACGTCGCTTCAAGCGACTCAGCAATGTCGTGATTCCACCGTACTCGCCAAAAGCAGTTGTCGTAACACCATTAGGCGATATCCACTTCATCTTCAACGCATACTCACATCGCTTGACCATTCCAACCCGCTCTGCCTGTGGTCTCAGTTTGGACTCCTCTTCCGATGCGATAATCAACCCGTCCGCGCCGAGGAGAGCGCAGGAGCGCATGACACCACCGATGTTGCTCGGAAACCGGGGGTTGCAGAGGAGGACGAGAGTGCGGGGGCGGGTTGGGATGATGGAAGAGCAGGCTTGCATGCTCCGAAGTTTGGTTTTAGATTTGTTTCACTTCTAGAAGTGCGTACGTCGTGACAACTACAGTAGATCCGGCAAAGGCACTCAAGTCAAACCAAGGATTGATTGCACCAACAAGAAGAACAATTAGCTTGCGCAGACTTTGGTCGTTGAAGATAGCGAAATACTTATACGCGACACTGGATGGAAACTTCACAAGGCGAAGGCGGAGCGGCGCAAATAATAATAAATGGAAATCGATATAATTGAAAAAAGCCATGTACGTCTGGGGCCCCAAGATGAACATGATCTGCTTGCTTGCAACCAATCTGTACAATCCAAAAAAAAAACACTCCTGCCTGGTAACCAAACAAATGATCACACCGCGCTAGCGCGTCCACGGCTTCCACTTGATGATCCCTGTGGAGCATGATACGAAGGAATGTGGTAACTCGCCTGCGTGCAAGGAGACAACAAATTTTGCGGACTTTTTTAAGCAGAACGGCCAGAAAGTACCTAACACAGCGAGAAATGCTATGGGAACCAACGGGGAAGAACACTCAAAATCAACGCCGACAAATAAAATCAAACAAACAATCAAAAATGCGGCCACGGCGCTCGACAATCACTCAGCGAACTGCCAAGCGACTGAGACAAGACATGCTCACCTCACTCAGGACGGGGGCGCCTGGCTTCACTGAGTGGCGCATACTTACAGTTCAAGCCTGCAGGCAGGGTGGGGCGGGGCGCGAAAGAGTGATGCGGCCGGTGGCGAAAAAGAATCAACCAGGCCCCGGCGCACAATCAGCGCAGATGCACGCATCGCAACGATCTCCACCACAGCTGGCGGAGTACCTATGCCAACCACCCAATAAAGACCGGCCGCGGCGTGCGTGGGCATGATATGCGGGCACGCGGAGAGATACTCGGTGCGCAGGGTGACCCGGGGAGAGGTCGGCCGTGAGGGGGGGGCAGACCGCCCCCCCGGGGCAAAGGGCCGAGCGACCCGACGCGCGTCCGACAGGCCCTCGCCCCCGGGCCAACCGATTGGGCCGCCCGGCCGGCTTCCATGCCGCGGCCCCTGCGCTGACTTAGCCCGAGGGGGGCCCCTGCGGGCGTGATGCGCTGCGTCGGCTCCGCGGGCTTGTCCGCCTCCTCTTCCCAACTTCATCGCGAAGGAGTTCGCTTCGCGCGTTGTCGCTGTCGGTCGTCGGGAAGGCGCGCCGCCGCGTCATTACCGGGAACTGTGCCGCCGCCTTCCTCCCGCAGACGCCAGGCATCTATCTATTCGGAGCTCCCATCCGCGCGCGGCCAGAAAGTTCGCAAGCGCGGCAATTTGGGCAACCAGCGGCGGCCGAGACGAACAGTCGGCGGCCCACAGCGAGAGGCCATGTAGGTCAGCCACGCCGTGAGTTGTCTACGTGCGCCGCTGCTGCTCTTCGGCGCAACAAATACCAAGCAGAGATCTAGGAAGAAACTCCTGGCGACTTCTCATGCCGCCTTCGCCTTCTCCTATACCGTGGACGCACACGACTGACGCAAAATCTGTAGAGCCATAAACTTACAGTGTGTCTTCTTTCTATCACTGTCTCTCAACAGACAACACGGCTGCTCCTCTCGGACCTTGGAGATGACCGTAACCAATCACCAAAAGTGCAGAAAAACCCTCGAAAAGACTCGCTCATAAACGGATCGCCCTCTATGGATATCTATGGAAGTAGAATCTGCCACAACAACCGGCACCAACACGCACTCGTTGTGTCAACTCCTCGCAGAACCACGAAGATATTTATCAAGCTGCTGCAGGAAGATGAACAGCGTTTTCTTTTTTCTTGTATTTTGATACTAGTATCTTGATAGTGGTGGTGCTGCACACACTTCAATGTCGCGCTTACTGCATCAACATAATTAAGAAACAGTTACTCAATCAATTCATGAGATGGATGTAGTTGTATTCATCTCCTCCTCCTCTGCGGCCGGCCCCGGCGGCGAAAGAGAATCTATCAACCAGGGCCCGGCGCACAATGAGCTCAGATGCGAACAACACAACGGGCCCAAGAGTTGGAGGACCCACAACTTGGCCACATGGGTGGCAGGTTGGAAGCCTTCGTGCCCCGGCCAGCCTCGGTGTGGAGCACAACACACGCGCGCGGAAGATCAACAGGGTGGCGCGGGGCGGAGAGGGGGGGCGAGGAAGGGCGCGCCCCCCGCCAGAAGGTGTCTCGGCTCTCGCCCGCGATGCCTTCGCGTCCGAGCGAACCAGCCGAGTTGCTCGGCCGCCATGCTGCGACCGCTTTGCGGACTTACCTCCGAGGCCCCTGCGGGCAAGCTGCGCCGCTCGGCGGCGCAATACGAACACCGCGCCCGCCTGATGCTCAGCGCTGCCTCCGCCTTCCCGTCCGTCGCACGTGTCGTCGGCGATTTGCCGTTGTCCATTTGGACGGGCGCCGTCCTTGGGGGTCCGCATCCGACGGAGGCCAGATCGACGCCGGCAGGGGCGCCCGGTCCGCAAGTCCGCGAGCGCAGCATGGCGAACAGCGGGCGGCCGAAACCAACGAGCAGCGAGCCCGCGCCGGCGCAAGCAAGTAGGTCAGTTTGTTACGCCATGACTTTTCTACTTGTGCCGATGCTGCACTCCGGGAAAACAAACTACACAGAGCACAAAACTAGAGTAGAGAGAAGATCCTGTAGTTCCTGACCGTTCGCCATGCCGCCTTCACCTTCTCATCTCGCACCCTGGACGAACACCAGCTCTAGCGCTCGTCTGAGACCACCTGAACTAGAGCCATGAACTTACAACTTGTTATTCATTCATACTTCCTCTCACAACTCTCCTCGTACTCGCAACACGGTTGCTCTCGAACCTTGCAGGTGAACGTAAGTAACGGACACACATGCAGAGAAACCCTCGAAAGAATAACGCCCTACCTGGAGAAAGAATCTGCCAGAATAACCGTTACAAACACGCACTCGTAGAATCTGCGGTTGTCAACTACTCGCAGAACCACGAAATTCACATTCTTCCTGCAGCAGGTGCAGGAAGATAAGCAACGTCTTCGTTTTCATTTTTGTATTTTGATATCTTCAAGGTAGTGCACATACTTCTTCGATGTCGCGCTTACTGCATCAGCAGAGTCAAAGAAAAGTCGTTCGATGATCTTCATCGTCATAAATTTATTCATGCGGAAGTTGTATCATGTATTCATCTCCTCCTTCTCTGCACCGTTTCAAAGCCGTCCTCATCGATCGTCGGCATTTGCTGGTGATTTGCCACACCAAACCCACTGCCCGACATCCCGGCCACGGGCCCCTTCCCCAATGACATGTCAAACTGTCCCACTGGTCGGTCGAAAATCTCCGATGCGGATATTTCCGGGTGTTGTACCTGCAGGTTCGGAACGTCTTCCTCACTGTCTCCCTCATCGTCCATGTCCACGTCCATATCGTTGTCGTCTTGCGGATTCGAGCCGCAATTTTGGATCGAGGACAGGTGGTTCAAACCACTTCCTGCGGTTGTGTTCAGGAAGCTCCCCTGCTCTGCAATATTTGCGGGCGCACCAGTGCCGCAGGAGGCCGGAGAGGGTCCAGCAGGAGCGCCAGATGCTGATATCACGTTGCCATGCTCGTCTGCATACCTGAGATTGTTTTTTTTGAGAACAAACGATCGTGACAAGTATGTACAGAGTGGTAAAAAACGCAGTATTCATCGGGGCAGGCTGTGAAGCCATGTCTGTTTATTGACATTGCAAATTGAAAACAGTGAATCATCAGTCTTACATTGTTCCATCCTGGAACTTGCAAGCGTTGACTTGTGCCACGGCTTGTGCCTGCAGGGCGATTTCTCGGTCGGCGAGGCTGTAGTCCTTCGCTCGGCACGTATCGAGGAGCTGAATACACTTCGTCGCTATTACGAGGTCGCCTGTAGGTGTGTGTTGAGTGAAAGGTAAGTTTTTTGCGTCGCGCAATTCCATTTCGATGTGATAACTTCTCGACGTTTGCCTTTGCTGCGTCGAATCCCAAAGAACCCAATAATCTGTGATCACATCCTCATGCACGGAACTCCATGCAGATGCAGGTGCAGCACATGCACCAGTTTTCAACAGAAACCTTCGACGCCTGAAACACTTACTGTTACTACATAACCAAGGTAAAAATACTGTCATCCTCCAACTCCGTGTCGCAGAACGCGTACATCTTCACACGTAAAAACTCCGCTAATTTGTCCACATCGGAGTCGTCCGGCTTTTTCAGCGTTAACGGCGGCCTTCTCCGGTCCAGCAGCACCGCGAACAACTCGTCCAACAACTGGTTTACCCGACTCCTACTGTGCCTCCCGCACCACTCTTGGTCGACGATGAGCTGCACGACCGTCCATTTTCGGAAAACGGCGAAAACCCCGTCTTTGAATTTTTCCTCCCACTCCGCCGGGGCGTTGTGGCTCCCGAGGTTGGCCTGCTGGTGCGGTGCGGGGTCCATGATTTCCTCAAAATAACGGGGGTATTTTTGCTTCCAAAGGGTGCCTTGACCGGGGGACTCTGGTCAGTTCTTCACACGTAAAAACTCAAGAATTTTTTACGTCGAGGTTGAAGTAATATGCGAGTGGTCGTAATTTCTGTTGTAGCAGCAATTGGTGGTGGTGCAAAAGACAACTTCACTCGAATCTCAGAACGTTTTACTATAATGACCCGGGCGTGGTCGAATAATGCTAGACGGGGAAAGATCTAGTTGTTCTAGGTCAGTGGGGTGCCTGGAAACATGATATGCGGGTGGACAGATGTTCCAGCAATTCGTCCGACTTCTAGTAGCTACTGATTTCTTGCTCATTTTTGCGAGAGCCAAGGGATCGCCGGGACGAGCACAGAGTAAGTGGTGATCATGGTTTCAGCTCTGCGGAACGCATCTTTTTGTTGCTTTCTTTCAAGGACCACAGGGATCGATTTGATCAGGAGGCTTATTTTAGAAGTTCCATAGTGTTCAGATTGCACGGGCGTCTCTATAAAAAGTCAACCGATGATCACGACAATTTCCTCGACCACACTAAGATCCAGATCCATCAAGTGGTGGTTGGACCATTTCTGTAACATCGGTATGAAAAATGCATTCCTTTATCTTGCTGATGCACACGACGACCGACAACATGGAGACGATTCGAGCAGTCGCCAAAGCCGTAGCAGCTACCGCGGCATCTTCATTATCATTCCTCTGCTGTTCGTTTTTTGCAAATTTTGTACAGGATGAAACTTAAATTTGTGCAGCGAGCGGCGTCAGTTGCTTTTGGCAGCAGATATGCACTCCGGCGCCAAGCACTGCTGAGGTCACACTACAATTTACCTTCGCAGCTGCGCAATTTCGGATATTGCCTGAGTTTGATTTTTCCCTCTTTGCGTAGTATAATTTTTCCGATAAGTATAATTGATCTTGATTCCATCACCATCTTCTCGTCTGTAGATTTGAAGATTTTCAGAAATTGCGTATAATTGAAGTTGATGTACCATAGACATAGTTAGACTTGTTTTCTTCAGCGTGTTTGATGTAGTATTCTCAAGTATAATCCATCGAGTTTCAGCGTCTTTCAGGTGAAAGCGAGCTTCACTAGCAACCCTACGCCTCCGCATCGTCGCCACTGGCGGCATTTGCGTCGGCACTGGCGTACTTTACCTCTTTCATGTTCTGCACCTTGGCCCGGGCTTTTTTCCCCTTGTACAACGCTTGCACGCGTGTGGCGGCCTCCTCCTCTTCCGCCCGCTCGCGTTCCTCCTGCTCTTTTTATGGGGCTCTCAACTGTTACATACTCAACTGTTACATGATTTGTCATGCAAAATGATCATGAGCCGCCAGACCATCATGCTGCTTCGCATGGCAAAGTCTCGAAGGGCTAGACAGCGTCTAAATCTGTGCCAAATTTGTGATGCGAGACGTGCAAGCTCGCCCGTTTCCCTATTGCTGTTTTTGCATCACAAACCCATGTAACAGTTGAGAATGTAACGTTTGAGAACACCATACTTTTTTCGCTTGCATTTTCGCCTGGACCTCCGCCCGGTCGCGCTTGCCCCGGTAGAGCGATTGAACCTGAGCAGGAGCGATGTTCGTTGTCAGAATGGGAGTAGAGCTGGTTGCAAAAGATAAAGACTGGTCGGTGTGTTCACCAATGCAGCCGCAGCATCAAAAATTGAGAATGTACACAGTATACTTCTAAGTATCGTTCGACTAGTTGCAGCTACACATCACGCGCGTAACAAATACCTTCGTCGCCGCCGCCTCGTCCTCTTTTGCTTCCCTGGCTGCCTGCTCGTCGGCAGTCTCGCCCGCTGGTGCCCTTGTCGGTACCTCTTCAGCCACGGCAGTTTCCTTTACGGGCTCGGCCTTTGGCACGACTCTGGGACCACCAACTGTTGTTGAATAACGAAGTACTACTTCGTGATGTTGCAGTGCATCAGTACCACGCCTGCCCAAACGAGAGGCACACAGGTAGTACAGAAAGGGGTCTTTTAACACAACATTAATATAGCAGGCACAATATTTATTCGCACGTTTCGAAATAAATTCTATTCCACAGTAGAAAGTATTAAACGTGAAACGTCTACTACCTTCAGCGACACTTGGATCCAGCAAATCCGACCTGACCGCGCAGACAGTCACTGGTGTTGTTGGTCTCCCAGCGTAGTTGACACCCATCCGACTTATTTTCCACATCTGTATGATAAAATCGGACGTGTCAGTTTCGAGTTTCTGATTTCGAAGCGCAGCCAATGACGTGGTTGATGTATGAAACTACAATCCGAAGATTTTCGCATGACAGATTCACGTACTCTGAGGTTGCGTTGTGTTTGTAGAAGCAAAAGTACCGTTCTCATGCCGGTTATCACTCGCCCAAAAATCACCGTCTTTCCATCGCACATCGGCAACTCCTTGAGCGTCACGTAAAATTGCGAACCATTGGTGTCTAATTTGCTCTTGCACATCCCGAGTAAGCCTGGGGAATCGTGCTTGTACCTGAGGATTTCGGTATTTGCAGCTGCATGCACGTGCACACGGCGAAGTCCTTTCGCGATCGCAAAATCTTTCCGGCTTAGAAAAAATAACGTGAAAGTAAATTCAGGTTTGTAAGTTCTTACTTGTAGGAGTCGTCTGGAACTGGATCTCCGGAGTCTGATACGGAGTTGCACCCCGACCCGTCCTATCAAATGCAAAAATGTCTGGGTCTGGAAGATTCTGAGACTTGTCATGCATATTTTGCATGACCCAGGATGTCTGTAATGCACGACCTAGCATCACATATTTTTAGAGGGCTTTCTGATCATGCCTACTCCGCATGACAAATGCGCTCCCCGCGTAGCAGAAACGAGACCTCTCTTGCTGGTCATGCAATACAGATTTTTTTACAGTCCAAAGTTAGCATCACAAGTTCCAACCTTCCAGACCCAGACACTTTTACATTTGATACGTCCACTATGTCCCCGCCTTGAATGTAACAGTCCTTCTTTATTCGGTGTATCTGTGATTTTTTCGGTGATTCTGGTGATTATACATTGCATCAAGTGATTTGGCTTGAAGAAGATCATGCAGGCGAAGACATCTAAATTTATCTTCGACACTTACACTTGTTTAGAACAAAATCAAACGATGGAACAAACCCCTTCTAGAAAAATCAGTGATTACTGGGGATCCAAGGTATTTCCCGCTTTGCAGCAGCGCCAAAAAGTTGTTCACGATTCTTGGGCACTCCTTGTGAAAGAGTTCAAACGCCACGGGCTCGGCTTCTCGGTCGCCAAATTGAAACGTGACCTGGCAGTATCTCCTTGACTTCGCAAAGTTCTGCTGCTGGGCTTTATTCGCGAGCCTCTTGTACACCAGCATCGACGTACTGTCTTCGTATTTGAACCTGACAGAAAATTGACAGAAAATTTGTATTGCGAGAGAAAGAGAAGTAGAGCACATGTACAATGATCAATCATCTCTCTTCATACTGCGGCGCGTCTGCGAACAGGATAAAGCAAAAAATATACATTTTTCTATTTTTACCTTTTCTCTGCCCATTCGAAGAATCTGTCCATATTTGCGAAATAGAGCGCCTTCTCGTCGTCTGCTATGGCGTACACGAGCGTGTTACTTGGCTTGCACATGAAAAACGCGCCTCCCAGGCTGCCAGCGATCTTTTTCAGTCGGATTTCGTACTGTGCTTCAAAGTAGCCCTCAATCGTGGCGCGGACGTTTGATCTGAGTTTGGGTAAGGTTTTTGCTATGCCTGAGTACTACGTTCTTGAAGCAATGAAATAATGGTCATCTCGCCGGAAAGCAAATCGAATTCTACTTCACCACATTCACCGTGAGTACCTGTTTTGCAATGGATGAATACCACTTGCTCATCATGAGCGCACGAAGAAGTGAATACCTGTTTTGTGCCAAGAACTCCGCTGCCATGCGGAGCTTGTGAAAATCTGGAGCCTGCCATTTTCCCACCACGTGAATGTGGTACTGGATTGGCTCGGCCGCGGGGGCTGGCATCTTTTTTGCGTTGGCAGCTGAAAAATCAAAAACTTGTTCGTATATACTTGTGACAAAAGGAGCCGAGTGTTCTCAAGCTTCTCCCGTAGCTAGTGCAAGAACATATAATTTGTAGTGGTGCACTGTACTGGTGGGCGTGGGCCTGTTGCCTGTTGGTGTAGTTAGCACCTGGCAATAACAAGCATCGTGTTTACGGCAGCCCATTCTTTTCCCTGGGGAGACATCACTACACGACGACCTTCGACAATACCGAGCGACAGCGAGGTGAATCGAGGAGTGCGACAATTTCAGTACGAGGTCAAGCAGCAATCCATGATGTTGCGGCGTTCCTCATAAGTAGAAGTACGTCTTCTTGCATCAACTACAAGATGTACGGGTGCGATGAAACTTCTACAACAATGCGGCCGATGTGTTTATTCTTTCCCCTCGTGGTAGCACTCGATATTAATAACACACTCTGTTTTCACTCATTGAAGATTCTTATTCGACTATAGAGACGACAAACAAGCTGAGAGAAAATATCTAGAAGAACTCACTACGCGCCCGCCTGCTCATTAGCCAGTCGTAGAATCGAATGTGGTAGAGGCACTACCACTACAAGAGGAAGACTAAAAAACCAGCAGCCCACTACTGCTTTCATTCATGTGGTTTTCTTTTCGTTTCTGACTGTGGTGTTTGTACTGTCTACAACTCCACTCGCAGCCGCATCAACATCTTCGTCCGTATATGCATCAGTGTTTTCCGCAAAGCCGCTCTCCTTCAGATTTTGTGTCGTTCTCGACGGCAATTCCCCGTCGCTCATTTCGCCCGCGTCGGCCATCAAGTCTTCCACCTCCTCAAACATCCTCGCGTCGAACGCTTTTGCCCAGAGTTTTTGGATAGTTTTCAACTCCGTTTCCGTCAACCCCTTACTACCCGGCGAAACGTGCTGGACAAAGCGCTGGATCGCGGAGGGACGGAGGCTGCGCGGGTCCTCTTTGGGGAGTTGGGCGGACAAAGCGTCTGCGATGGTTTCCAAGTCGGGTTGGAGGAGCTTTGATGTTGTAGTTGTTCTGGAGAACGGGCGAGTTGAAGAAAAAAGCGGGGACGAAGATGAGGCTGACAATGAGGTTCTGCAGCTGCTGCTGTTGGACCATGGACATGCTCTTCCCGTGGCGAAACTAGAACGTTGCGCCCCCGTAGCAGCATGCGAATGAGAAGTCGACGTTGCACGGTGGATCAGCGGACGATACAACGAAGACGAGGAGCAACTCCTCGTCCTTAACATCACCGCAGCATGTACTATACCGCTGGGTTTTATTGTTCTGCCGCGAAACGCTGGCCGCGCGATCAGTGGTGGCATAGGCAGCGAGCAAAGCGAGGGCATCTCTTGTCTTTTATCTTTATGGCTCAGCTCCAACCACGACGGTGTGTGACGATTATAACACGTGGCGCTAAGAGAAGAACGCTGCAACTACCTCGCGGCCAACGTAGTCCAGTAAAACAAAAAGACGGCACTTATCACTCTTAGCCGTTCTCATTTAGCCTGTATATATTGTCGTAGCACCGCAAAAAACATCAAGACAGGGGTCCATCACGATGAGCATCAAACTCGTTGATTTATCTCAGGATTAGCTATCGCCGTGGAAAAACGCCGGCGCGATGCAGTGCAATACTGCAGTCACAGAGGCAAACGTAGCTTGTTTTTTTTTATATCTACATGGTAGTTTAGAGGTCGTGACCGCAACACGTTGAAATCATCACGCAGCAATTATTTCCGCACGACTTTCTGTTCAGTCCCCATGGTCATCAATAGGCGACAACTGTGAGTAGTCACGAAAATGGTGGGGCTCCACTTGCTCCGCTTGCTCCGGTGCGTATCGCCGTGAAGAAACGCCGGCGCGATGCAGTGCAATACCGCAGTTACAGAGGAGGCAAACGCAGCTTGTTTTTTTTTTCTACATGGTAGATTAGAGGTCATGACCGCAACGCGTTGAAATTATCACGCAGCAAGTAGTTCCGCACGACTTTCTTATTCTTGTTGACTGAAAAGAAAGTTTCTTTTCAGTCCCCATGGTCATTAATAGGCGACAACTGTGAGTAGTCACGAAAATGGTGGGGCTCCACTTGCTCCGCTTGCTCCGGTGCGTATCGCCGTGAAGAAACGCCGGCGCGATGCAGTGCAATACCGCAGTTACAGAGGAGGCAAACGCAGCTTGTTTTTTTTTTCTACATGGTAGATTAGAGGTCATGACCGCAACGCGTTGAAATTATCACGCAGCAAGTAGTTCCGCACGACTTTCTTATTCTTGTTAGTCCCCATGGTCATTAATAGGCGACAACTGTTACTAGTGGACTTTCTCAATAAAGGACTATTTGGCCGAAGTGATTTCTAAGTGTACTCCCGTCGTGTTTCGCTTCAAAAGCCGATTGGTATCTGGATTCTTTTCTGATTATTTTGGATGGCCATACGTAGACCGATGGCATTTTGATGCGTTCTGCAAGTTTCCGTCAGTCTTCTTTCCAGCATGCCAACCAGCTTAGACTAGACCCAAAACGAATGCACTTCGCGACAACGGCTCGGCGCAAAATCGCGCGTACGAATCAGCGAAATACAGGGCAAAGAACGAAAAGAGACGCCGCGCGATGAGATTCTTTGCGCGCCGTTTGCACTAGAGAAGAGCTGGGCCGTTTGCTACGTACTCTTGCTTTTGGAAAATTTGCAAAAGCCCCAGCCCCCCCTGCGGCAGAAAGAGCAAAGTGGCTGCGTGCCCACGTAGTGCAGTCGTGTGGCAGCGCTTACTTACACGCTGGCACCACGGTCGCAGCCATTTTGCTCTTTCCCCCGCGCACGGGAGCTGGAACTGTTGCGACCTTTTTTCTCGGGTTTGCGACCTTTTTTTTCTCGGGTTTGCGACCTTTTTTCTTCAGTTTGCGAGGTTTTTTCTTCAGTGTGCGACCTTTTTTGCTATTTTCGACACAAAAAAGCGCCACAGAATGGCTTCCAGGTGGGAAGCGCCGGGGGCACCGGCGAGGCAGCGCGCGGCGCATCCACAAGCTCCGACGGCCGCCCGCAAAGGCGCGCGGCGCACCTTCCACGCTGCGCACGCCTTTTGTTTTTTGGCTAGTTTCGCGAGTTTTTTCGTGCCCCGGCTCTTTTTTTTTACAGTTTTTGTATGTCCCGGCGGCATTTTTCCCTGCTTTGCGCGGCCAAACAGGACGCCGCTTGTCTTTTTTTTCCCTTGAAGCAGGTCCCAATAATCTTGCCCGCCGGAACGTACACGCACCGCGCCGATACGCCCCAACTTGTTTTGCTTCCGCGAGATTTTCCTTTCCGCTGGAGCCCTCTTCCGGCCCACTTTCCCGTGGTTCTGCGTCGGCCACGAGTCCGGAAAAAGACTTAGGGATTACTTCGGTTTTACTTAGGATTCACTTAGGCCAACACTTAGGTTTATCGAGAAAAACCAATAGTCCCGAAAATGGTGGGGCTCCACTTGCTATCAAATGTAAAAATGTCTGGGTCTGGAAGAGTCATGCTGTTTTTGCATGACACAGAAGGTCTGGCATGGAAGCTCTAGCATCACAGGTTTCGAGAAGCTTCCGCAATGCCGAATCCGCATGACAAATCCCCCATTTTGGTGACAGAAAGTAGGCAGCGTTTGCTACCTATGCATGAGAGATTTTTCTGTGTTCTGAAATACGCATCACAAGTTTGTATTCTTCCAGACCCAGACATATTTGCAATCCATACTTGCTCCCGATAAACTTGCTCTCCCTCATTTTCTGCCCCACCGCCCACACCTCCCGTCCCGTCTGGCGATAACTCGAGACTCTGACTGCTGTTCCCGTAACTCAAAAACTGGTTGCGCTTGTACCGGGCGGAGCGCTTGCTACTGTTAATGGTGTTGTAGCCTCCACGGGGAGTTACCTGGTGATACATTGAGATTTTTCTAAGGTCATGAGCTTGCCGTGAGAACAGGTTGCGATTCGAGAAAAATTGCAGAAGCAGGAGGTCGAGGTCGTGTGCGTGTGGTGAATAAAAGCAGTCCTGGTCTAGATTTTTTTGTATGACAAGTCAGCAGTCGAATTGTTCAAACGGACCAGGAAATAAAGAAGTATAGATCAACAAATACGTATCTCGGCGTGAACAGGCTGTTGTTGAAGACGGAGGACGGCGTCAAAACGGTATCGGTTCTGCTCGTGTTAAGCATGTTGTTTCCATCCACCCCGGAAGATGATGAAGACACCGGTGCTCCTGAAAACGAACTCGGCTCAAATTGCAGTTGAGATTGTGGCCCAAGAGCGCCAGCTGCACCAGGAGGTCCTGCTACTACACTAGGAAGAGTTGTAGAAGAGGTGGTTGCAGTTGTTAACACAGCTGATGTGCCTATGCCATAATTATTGCCATAACTTCCCGCTTGTCCAGCACTGCCCGTAGCAGTCTGCCACGGCGTCGGCCGATTGTACCGGTCCCGGTAGTTTGGGTCGCCGAAGCTGGTCGACAAAAAAGACGCACTCAGTAGCGAATGTGCTTGCGCGTACATGGAATCGGGCGCCGCGGGCGATTGGGGTATGGAGGATGGAGGCAAATTCTCCACACTGTTACGCAGGAAAGAGGACTGCTCTAGAGGGGTATCGGAGAGAAAGCTTGTTGTAGTTGTTCCCTGCTGCGGTGCCTGTGCAGCTCCTGCTCCGAATGATGTTGGTGGTCCTACAGGTGGTTGCTGGGACATCGCTCCTGCTGGTGCATTGGCTGTCGATCCTCCGACCAAAAAAGACCCGGCGTTTGATGCAGTTGCTCCACCCGATGATGAAGTCGTGTGTGACAGATAGGGCGCAAACTGGGTGGCAGGAGAAGCGGCCAGTGGGGTAGTGGTAGTAGGAACAAGGCGTTGTTGGTTGTGGGCACCTGGTGAGGAACAAGCCGCTGCTGAACCTGGCCCAGCAAAAGGGTTTTTTGTAGGTTTGCTCGAGCTAGAGGACGAGACACTTGAACTACTTGTCCCGCCGTACATTACGTCCAGCTTCGGGGAGTGGCTCAATCTCACTTGGTGATACGAACCAAGATCAGACTGGGTGCAGTTATCCAACATTCGACTTTGATTCGACTGCTGTCCGCCCCTCACCGGTGGCAACGCTCCGACAACCGTTGAAGATCGCGAATGATTTATTGCAGCGGGAGGAGCCCTTAACGGTCTATTTGCATTCGCCGATAGAGAGGCACTAGGCAGTGTTTCCGCAAGTGGGGTAGGAATTGGCCTCAGCCCGTTTTTATCGTCCACCCGCACTCCATGGCTCAGGTAGCTCATCGTACCAATGTCAAGCTCAGGTCGGGAGGTTGCAGCCGCGAGGTTGTCCTCCACAGTGGTACTGGGCACGTCTCCCGCTCCTGCAGCAGCTGGGGTTGCTTTTCTGGGCCGCTGCAGCTCTGGTTTTATTCCGTCGGACAATCTCGGTTCATCGGGAATTGCAGCCAGACGAGGAGCACTGACACTGTAAGTGGCTCCGCCTTGTTCATGTTGGGTAGCGACTATGCCCTTTGACACCGACCGGGAATTATGATGATCACCGCCAAAATTATAACCGGAATCTGGTGACGCGGCGGAGGGTGGCGAGCTGGAACAGGACGAAGCACTGGCTGATGAGGACGAGGATTTCGAAATCGTGTGGTCGCTCAAAGTTGGTCTCAACTCCAAAGCGGTCGTGGAGAGTGTACGGCCAAAACCAGCGAAGCTGCCTTCTACTGTTTGTACCCCTGCTGCGGATTGCGCCGAGGGTCCGCACGACACGGAGTGGGAGTTGTAGTACCCGTTCCCATCTCCTGGCGCCCCCGCCTCCCGCACAGGACCCCACAGTCCCGACGAACTACAGCTCGACGCCGCTGATGAAGATCCGACACAAGAACTCGAAAACAAACCATCCGGCGGACTGGCTGGCGTTTCATTAGTGTGCGCCCCCTCTTTCAACGGGGAACTTTTTTCCTTTTTCTTCTTTCCACCGATTTGGAAAAGGTCCATACCAAACTTCTTTTTCTTCTTTTCGCTCGTACTAGTGCCTTCGATAAAATCTACGGCGTCGTCCAGCGGGCCGGAATGCAGGTCCGGTGATTGCGAGGAACTACTGACAGACGACTTTTTCTTGTCCTTTTTCTTCTTCTTCGATGAGCTGGTCGGAGAGGCCGTGCTGTCGCGGGCAGTAGTTCCTTCAGCAAAATTTTCTGCTCCAGCCTCAGTGGAGGTCGCCGACTTAGTATTTCCAACCTGCGGGGTCGAGGTCGTATCCACATGGAGGTCCCGTGACGCTGAGGCAGGCGTTGCGCTTGCGTCCGCATCGACGGAGTTGTCAGCTCCTGTGGTGGCTTGAGCTTGTTTGTTGGACGTCTTTTTGCCTTGGAAGACGCTGCTGAGAAAGTTGTTCATCTTGCTTTTGCTCTGCGGAGCACCAGCGGATGGTGCACCAGAAGCTGCTTGTTCCTGCTCTGTTCGTTCCTGTGTATCATGATCAGCTCGAACTACAGTCTCTGCAATAGAAGTATCTTTCTGTCGTGGGGTCACTGATTGTGTTTTTGCCCGTTCTTTTGAAGACGTGGCGCTGCGGTTCGTCATGATCAAGTTCAGACGACCGGCGAGACTCGTGGGTTGCGCCGCTGCACTTGCTCCAGGCGGGACAGAACAAGTTCCAGCTGCACCTGCTTCCTCCTGCTCCTGCTCTTGATGTGACTTTGGCTTTGCTTCTTCCAGCACAGCAGCTTTTGCTTTTTCCGGGGTAGTGCTATCAGCAGCTCTAGCTGTCTTCTTTCCACCCCTTGATAGCATATTGGAGAACAAATTCCGCTTCGAACTACTCTCGCTGCGGGCCTGCTCCTGCTTCTCCTTCTCTGCACTTTGAGTTCTTGGTTCGGTCGTTGACTGCTCTGTTTGATCTGCACTCTTCTGGTCGTTCGCGAATTGCTGCTGCTGCAGCTCTGCTGGTGCAGTATGCATTGCAAAAGTATCGTACTAGTATAAATCGCATGACAAATTTCCTCAGCATGTGTAATGCAGATTTACCTTTAGAAAAAGGATTTGTAATGCGTGATTGCAATACGAGTACGATACTTTTGCACTGGATATGCAGCGCCAGTCAGCAAAACCGCTTCCTCCTCTACTTCCAGCACCACCGGACTATTGTTCTTACTGGATTCTCGCGACGGCTTTCGGAACCACGATTCTGACGGCGTAGCATCGTCCTGGTCTGTCAAGCCCCCTCTCGCCGACGCCGACGCGGAATTAGTTCCGGCGTTAGCTGCACCTGTACCTCCGCCCGCCGGTAGCTTCATTTTGTTCTATCCACAGAGAAAAACTCAACATCCCCATCCATTTTTCGCATGACAAGCACGGGACTTGATGCGTGACGTTTTGCATGACAAATTGGAAGGATGGGGATGGGTGTTTTTTCCTGGATATGTTCCCCGCCCGTTGCATCATGTTGCCCATGCGGGAGAGGAGGGATCTTTTCCTACTCGCTTCCGAACCCGCGATGCTCGCTGTGCCGTCGTCTTCGTTGAGATCTAGTGGAATCATGTTGTCAGCAACGTCGGACGGGCGGCGACTAGGCGTTGGAGACACTGTAGGTCAAAGGGTATTTAATTCTTTATGGGAGCGTCGCTATTTCTGTCAAACAGAGCGACACAACAAGAACTGCTTCTAGTATAAGAGATTCGTATTAACAAAACTACACTGCGTCGCACGACGCCTTTCATGCTAGGCAAAATTCCTTTTGAGCAGGTACACGTCGAGTCACGGTCAAGCATCGTCTATTATCAAGAGTACCTTCTTGAAGGTTCTTGTCCTTTGTCGACATCGCTTTCGTCAAATTAGTTTTCATCTTGGAGAAAGCCGTTCCCATTTTTGTCGCGGCTGTTTGCTTTTTCGAACTGGAGCTCATAGTCTCTTTCTTGTGGTCTTCCTCTTCTGCTGCTGGCACGACCTCCAATGTTGCTGGTAATATTTCGTCTTCACCCGTGGTTCTTTGCATTTGCTGCTCCACCACCGCAAAAACATCATTTTCCAGCACTCTTTTGTCCTCCGGCGCACCATCGTCCTCTCCTAAGTCGATTTCGTCAACTTTGCTAGAGGGTGCGGCAAGTAGAACTGCAGCTCCTGTAGTTGTGCTGGTCGTGGTGCTGTTGATGCCAAGCGTCACATCATCTGGTTTTATTGCGACGATTTCTGTTCTTGATGGAAGATGACCGGCATGATAATTCTTGTTCGGATCTTCATGCTGATTTATTCTTGCGTCGCCTTCGACATTATTATCAACCACTTCCTCGTACTCCGAGAAGTACGGCATGCGATTGGTAATCGTCTCGTGTAGCTGACCAGATGAAGAAGCTCTATGGTCATCGGGGTGAACATCGAGCTGCTGTGCAACTAAATCGTTCTCCGCATCAAACGCGGTCTCGTAGTCGTACTCAGCCGGAGTCCTGCGACGTCGGGGGTGATCATCTTCAATTTCTTTTTCGTGTAGTTGATCTCCGCCATCATGAACCTGAACATAATTCTCATTCGACGCCGGGGGCATTTGCAGGGTCTGCTCCTCTGACGTTCGCAAACCCTTCTCAGGACTCGCGATATTGAACATTTCCGGTCCGGTGGTCGCGTTTTTTCCATTGGCTGCAAGAACTTCTACGTGAGGTTCTTGTGATACCTCTTGTCTTACAGTTACACCCTCACGACCCGCAAGAACAATCGCAGGCTCGGGTGCTCCCGAGACAACCGGCTCCTGATGCTGTGCCGTGCTTGCGGTTTGCTGCTTCATTTCTTCAGGGGAGTCGTGGTTATAATTTTCTTGTCGTGCTGCAAATTCGAATTCGTTCTGATCCTGCTCCGGCGGGGGTGGTGGTCTCAGTTGTACCTCTGTACTATTTTGCTTCGGATTATACATCATCATCCCAGCAGCGGCCGGCACAGCGCCGTAATTCCTCTTCCCCGCAGCCCGGTAACTTGGCGTATCGAATGCAAAAATGTCTGGGTCTGGAAGATTGCTGAGGTTTGTGATGCTATATCTGCTTGACACAGAAGGCGTGCCATGCAAGGCCTAGCATCACAGGTTTTGAGACGGTTTCCCAATGCCTAATCCGCATGACAAACACGTTCTTTCGGCGACAGGAAAAGGAGGTCCTTTTACTGTCCAAGCATGACAGAACTTTGTGTGATCTAAGTATGCATCACAAGTTCGCATCCTTCCAGACCCAGACACTTTTGCATTCGATATGGCGTGATGCTCACCGATCGACTCCTCGCCTCCAGCAAGTCCAATCCTATGCAAAAACGTCCCCGCCCCCCTAGTGAAGATGGGGAATCGGCTAGAAAAATCCACAAGCTTTGGCTGTTTTGCATCACAAGTTTGGAGGACTCGTAGTGTACCACTGCTGTTTGAGGTAGTTCAGGAGCATCACAGATCTAGTATATCATGCTGCTTGGAGCATGACAGATTCCAGAAAACGACTAGAAAATGCTTTTCGTTTTCATGGGGCTCCGCATGACAAACCTTTTCAGCATGATGCAGATTTGCATTGCAACTATGGGAGGGGACGTTTTCAAATACGATAAGTCCACCACCTTTTTCATCTGCGTCATCCCCTCGCGTAAAACCGTCCTTTGGGCCTGATGCCCTTCGAGGAGCAACCGGAACCGGTGCGCCGACTCGCTTCTCTCCCGGCTCTGCCCGCGCTTCAGCAACTCCTGCATGAACTTGGATCTCTGTTGCTTGTCGTCCGAGGTAGCAGTTGTGGGCGTTGTCGCGGAGGTGCTGGAGGTACGCGGTCGGGTTGTACTTCGCATTTGCTGCCCTCCTCCGCTTTGGTTGTTATTTCTCGTATTTCCAGCTAGTACAGCTGTTGGGCTTGCTGCAGTGCGGCCGGCGGGGGACTGGAACTGGTAGGGATTATTTGACGTGTCGTGGTGGTCATCAGCACTAGTATAAGGAGCGAAATTACCGTGTCTTTCACTAGTTGCGACGGACGGAAACATATTCACTTCGACCAGTTTCTGCACCGTCAAAAATCGCTGTCGGTGCCGCGCAAACTCCTGCTGTTGCTGTTGCACGAAGATCTTCTGCGTCTCGACCTGCACATAATTTTGAAAAGCTGCTCGCTCACTCGCGAGCGCCTGCTCCCGTTGCTGGAGGTCGTGGAAGTGTTGCTGGTGGGTGTGTTCTACCGCGGTATTCAAAGTTTGGCTTTTCTCAGTCACGCTGCTACGGGCGGCATCTAGCTCGCCTTCAAGCTGCGTCACCAGCGAAAGAAGTTCCTGCTCGCGGGCGCGATCTGAAAGTTTGTGTTTTTTTCACTCCATGAAGTTGAAGATATTTGATTATCTGTGACAGCGCATCACGACATGATCAAGACGCATGCTCGTGTCAAAAGTAGTCCTTGTCGTCCACACGAGAATCAATATGGAGTTGCAGGTAGCTATCTAAGTACTTATCTATCAAGTTAAGCCATGGCCAGGGCGTAAAAAACCGAGAATCGCAAACCGAGAATCGGAAACCGAGAACCGAGAATCGGAAACCGAGAGCCGAGAATTGGAAACCGAGAACCGAGAACCTGAAACCGAGAATCGGAAACCGAGAACCGAGAATCGGAAACCGAGAACCGAGAATTGGAAACCGAGAACCGAGAACCTGAAACCGAGAATCGGAAACCGAGAATCGGAAACCGAGAATCGGAAACCGGAA